>OY726520.1:331621-555045 GCA_963383655.1 Bathymodiolus septemdierum | reverse complement strand
ATAATACATATACTATAATGTAGAGAGGACAGGGGGTATAATACATATACTATAGTGTAGAGAGGACAGGGGGTATAATACATATACTATAATGTAGCGAGGACAGGGGGTATAATACATATACTATAATGTAGAGAGGACAGGGGGTATAATACATATACTATAATGTAGAGAGGACAGGGGGTATAATACATATACTATAATGTAGAGAGGACAGGGGGTATAATACATATACTATAATGTAGAGAGGACAGGGGGTATAATACATATACTATAATGTAGAGAGGACAGGGGGTATAATACATATACTATAATGTAGAGAGGACAGGGGGTATAATACATATACTATAATGTAGAGAGGACAGGGGGTATAATACATATACTATAATGTAGAGAGGACAGGGGGTATAATACATATACTATAATGTAGAGAGGACAGGGGGTATAATACATATACTATAATGTAGAGAGGACAGGGGGTATAATACATATACTATAATGTAGAGAGGACAGGGGGTATAATACATATACTATAATGTAGAGAGGACAGGGGGTATAATACATATACTATAATGTAGAGAGGACAGGGGGTATAATACATATACTATAATGTAGAGAGGACAGGGGGTATAATACATATACTATAATGTAGAGAGGACAGGGGGTATAATACATATACTATAATGTAGAGAGGACAGGGGGTATAATGCATATACTATAATGTAGAGAGGACAGGGGGTATAATACATATACTATAATGTAGCGAGGACAGGGGGTATAATACATATACTATAATGTAGAGAGGACAGGGGGTATAATACATATACTATAATGTAGAGAGGACAGGGGGTATAATACATATACTATAATGTAGAGAGGACAGGGGGTATAATACATATACTATAATGTAGAGAGGACAGGGGGTATAATACATATACTATAATGTAGAGAGGACAGGGGGTATAATACATATACTATAATGTAGAGAGGACAGGGGGTATAATACATATACTATAATGTAGAGAGGACAGGGGGTATAATACATATACTATAATGTAGAGAGGACAGGGGGTATAATACATATACTATAATGTAGAGAAGACAGGTGTATAATACATATACTATAATGTAGAGAAGACAGGGGGTATAATACATATACTATAATGTAGAGAGGACAGGGGGTATAATACATATACTATAATGTAGAGAGGACGGGGGGTATAATACATATACTATAATGTAGAGAGGACAGGGGGTATAATACATATACTATAATGTAGAGAGGACAGGGGGTATAATACATATACTATAATGTAGAGAGGACAGGGGGTATAATACATATACTATAATGTAGAGAGGACAGGGGGTATAATACATATACTATAATGTAGAGAGGACGGGGGTATAATACATATACTATAATGTAGAGAGGACAGGGGGTATAATACATATACTATAATGTAGAGAGGACAGGTGTATAATGCATATACTATAATGTAGAGAGGACAGGGGGTATAATACATATACTATAATGTAGAGAGGACAGGGGGTATAATACATATACTATAATGTAGAGAGGACAGGGGGTATAATACATATACTATAATGTAGAGAGGACAGGGGGTATAATACATATACTATAATGTAGAGAGGACAGGGGGTATCATTTTCTAAGCTTTGCTCACATTATCACTAAATTTTACTTGATTTTTTTATTTTTCGTGCAGGGGTTAAAATCATTGGACAAAGATTTTACAATACAGACAAGAAAACAAAATCATCTTGTAGAGGAACAGCGACGTTGCTACAGTCATGAAGCTATTCCACTTCATTATGAACCGTTGAAGAAGTCAGCGCCTCCATTTGATGATAACCATACACCTCTACATGATTTAAAAGTGTCAGAAACAACGTCTTCAAGAACGTGGCATCGTTTGTCAAAAGTTTTATTACTCAGGAAAGCTGCTATTACATTCTTCTCTTTAGCAAAGTTCGGTTTTGCTGCACAAAATCTCTCCTACAGTTTTAAATACATTAAGCTGGCATTGCAGTGCTTTGGTAAGATATTTATGAACTATACATTAAGCTGGCATTGCAGTGCTTTAGTAAGATATTTATGAACTATACATTAAGCTGGCATTGTAGTGCTTTGGTAAGATATTTACGAACTATACATTAAGCTGGCATTGTAGTGCTTTGGTAAGATATTTATGAACTATACATTAAGCTGGCATTGTAGTGCTTTGGTAAGATATTTATGAACTATGCATTAAGCTGGCATTGTAGTGCTTTGGTAAGATATTTATGAACTATGCATTAAGCTGGCATTGTAGTGCTTTGGTAAGATATTTACGAACTATACATTAAGCTGGCATTGTAGTGCTTTGGTAAGATATTTATGAACTATACATTAAGCTGGCATTGTAGTGCTTTGGTAAGATATTTATGAACTATACATTAAGCTGGCATTGTAGTGCTTTGGTAAGATATTTATGAACTATACATTAAGCTGGCATTGTAGTGCTTTGGTAAGATATTTATGAACTATACATTAAGCTGGCATTGCAGTGCTTTAGTAAGATATTTATGAACTATACATTAAGCTGGCATTGTAGTGCTTTGGTAAGATATTTATGAACTATACATTAAGCTGGCATTGCAGTGCTTTAGTAAGATATTTATGAACTATACATTAAGCTGGCATTGTAGTGCTTTAGTAAGATATTTATGAACTATACATTAAGCTGGCATTGCAGTGCTTTAGTAAGATATTTATGAACTATACATTAAGCTGGCATTGTAGTGCTTTGGTAAGATATTTATGAACTATACATTAAGCTGGCATTGCAGTGCTTTAGTAAGATATTTATGAACTATACATTAAGCTGGCATTGCAGTGCTTTAGTAAGATATTTATGAACTATACATTAAGCTGGCATTGCAGTGCTTTGGTAAGATATTTATGAACTATACATTAAGCTGGCATTGTAGTGCTTTGGTAAGATATTTATGAACTATACATTAAGCTGGCATTGCAGTGCTTTAGTAAGATATTTATGAACTATACATTAAGCTGGCATTGTAGTGCTTTAGTAAGATATTTATGAACTATACATTAAGCTGGCATTGCAGTGCTTTAGTAAGATATTTATGAACTATACATTAAGCTGGCATTGCAGTGCTTTAGTAAGATATTTACGAACTATACATTAAGCTGGCATTGTAGTGCTTTGGTAAGATATTTACGAACTATACATTAAGCTGGCATTGTAGTGCTTTGGTAAGATATTTATGAACTATACATTAAGCTGGCATTGTAGTGCTTTGGTAAGATATTTATGAACTATACATTAAGCTGGCATTGCAGTGCTTTAGTAAGATATTTATGAACTATACATTAAGCTGGCATTGCAGTGCTTTAGTAAGATATTTATGAACTATACATTAAGCTGGCATTGTAGTGCTTTAGTAAGATATTTATGAACTATACATTAAGCTGGCATTGCAGTGCTTTGGTAAGATATTTATGAACTATACATTAAGCTGGCATTGCAGTGCTTTGGTAAGATATTTACGAACTATACATTAAGCTGGCATTGTAGTGCTTTGGTAAGATATTTACGAACTATACATTAAGCTGGCATTGTAGTGCTTTGGTAAGATATTTATGAACTATACATTAAGCTGGCATTGTAGTGCTTTGGTAAGATATTTATGAACTATACATTAAGCTGGCATTGCAGTGCTTTAGTAAGATATTTATGAACTATACATTAAGCTGGCATTGCAGTGCTTTAGTAAGATATTTATGAACTATACATTAAGCTGGCATTGCAGTGCTTTGGTAAGATATTTACGAACTATACATTAAGCTGGCATTGTAGTGCTTTGGTAAGATATTTACGAACTATACATTAAGCTGGCATTGTAGTGCTTTGGTAAGATATTTATGAACTATACATTAAGCTGGCATTGTAGTGCTTTGGTAAGATATTTATGAACTATACATTAAGCTGGCATTGCAGTGCTTTAGTAAGATATTTATGAACTATACATTAAGCTGGCATTGCAGTGCTTTAGTAAGATATTTATGAACTATACATTAAGCTGGCATTGTAGTGCTTTGGTAAGATATTTATGAACTATACATTAAGCTGGCATTGTAGTGCTTTAGTAAGATATTTATGAACTATACATTAAGCTGGCATTGCAGTGCTTTAGTAAGATATTTATGAACTATACATTAAGCTGGCATTGCAGTGCTTTAGTAAGATATTTATGAACTATACATTAAGCTGGCATTGCAGTGCTTTAGTAAGATATTTATGAACTATACATTAAGCTGGCATTGCAGTGCTTTGGTAAGATATTTATGAACTATACATTAAGCTGGCATTGCAGTGCTTTGGTAAGATATTTATGAACTATACATTAAGCTGGCATTGTAGTGCTTTGGTAAGATATTTATGAACTATACATTAAGCTGGCATTGCAGTGCTTTAGTAAGATATTTATGAACTATACATTAAGCTGGCATTGTAGTGCTTTAGTAAGATATTTATGAACTATACATTAAGCTGGCATTGCAGTGCTTTAGTAAGATATTTATGAACTATACATTAAGCTGGCATTGCAGTGCTTTGGTAAGATATTTACGAACTATACATTAAGCTGGCATTGTAGTGCTTTGGTAAGATATTTACGAACTATACATTAAGCTGGCATTGTAGTGCTTTGGTAAGATATTTATGAACTATACATTAAGCTGGCATTGTAGTGCTTTGGTAAGATATTTATGAACTATACATTAAGCTGGCATTGCAGTGCTTTAGTAAGATATTTATGAACTATACATTAAGCTGGCATTGCAGTGCTTTAGTAAGATATTTATGAACTATACATTAAGCTGGCATTGCAGTGCTTTAGTAAGATATTTATGAACTATACATTAAGCTGGCATTGTAGTGCTTTGGTAAGATATTTATGAACTATACATTAAGCTGGCATTGCAGTGCTTTAGTAAGATATTTATGAACTATACATTAAGCTGGCATTGTAGTGCTTTAGTAAGATATTTATGAACTATACATTAAGCTGGCATTGCAGTGCTTTAGTAAGATATTTATGAACTATACATTAAGCTGGCATTGCAGTGCTTTGGTAAGATATTTACGAACTATACATTAAGCTGGCATTGTAGTGCTTTGGTAAGATATTTACGAACTATACATTAAGCTGGCATTGTAGTGCTTTGGTAAGATATTTATGAACTATACATTAAGCTGGCATTGTAGTGCTTTGGTAAGATATTTATGAACTATACATTAAGCTGGCATTGCAGTGCTTTAGTAAGATATTTATGAACTATACATTAAGCTGGCATTGCAGTGCTTTAGTAAGATATTTATGAACTATACATTAAGCTGGCATTGCAGTGCTTTAGTAAGATATTTACGAACTATACATTAAGCTGGCATTGTAGTGCTTTGGTAAGATATTTACGAACTATACATTAAGCTGGCATTGTAGTGCTTTGGTAAGATATTTATGAACTATACATTAAGCTGGCATTGTAGTGCTTTGGTAAGATATTTATGAACTATACATTAAGCTGGCATTGCAGTGCTTTAGTAAGATATTTATGAACTATACATTAAGCTGGCATTGCAGTGCTTTAGTAAGATATTTATGAACTATACATTAAGCTGGCATTGCAGTGCTTTAGTAAGATATTTATGAACTATACATTAAGCTGGCATTGTAGTGCTTTGGTAAGATATTTATGAACTATACATTAAGCTGGCATTGCAGTGCTTTAGTAAGATATTTATGAACTATACATTAAGCTGGCATTGCAGTGCTTTAGTAAGATATTTATGAACTATACATTAAGCTGGCATTGTAGTGCTTTAGTAAGATATTTATGAACTATACATTAAGCTGGCATTGTAGTGCTTTGGTAAGATATTTATGAACTATACATTAAGCTGGCATTGTAGTGCTTTAGTAAGATATTTATGAACTATACATTAAGCTGGCATTGTAGTGCTTTGGTAAGATATTTATGAACTATACATTAAGCTGGCATTGTAGTGCTTTAGTAAGATATTTATGAACTATACATTAAGCTGGCATTGCAGTGCTTTAGTAAGATATTTATGAACTATACATTAAGCTGGCATTGCAGTGCTTTAGTAAGATATTTATGAACTATACATTAAGCTGGCATTGCAGTGCTTTAGTAAGATATTTATGAACTATACATTAAGCTGGCATTGCAGTGCTTTAGTAAGATATTTATGAACTATACATTAAGCTGGCATTGTAGTGCTTTAGTAAGATATTTATGAACTATACATTAAGCTGGCATTGCAGTGCTTTAGTAAGATATTTATGAACTATACATTAAGCTGGCATTGTAGTGCTTTAGTAAGATATTTATGAACTATACATTAAGCTGGCATTGTAGTGCTTTAGTAAGATATTTATGAACTATACATTAAGCTGGCATTGTAGTGCTTTGGTAAGATATTTATGAACTATACATTAAGCTGGCATTGTAGTGCTTTAGTAAGATATTTATGAACTATACATTAAGCTGGCATTGTAGTGCTTTAGTAAGATATTTATGAACTATACATTAAGCTGGCATTGTAGTGCTTTGGTAAGATATTTATGAACTATACATTAAGCTGGCATTGTAGTGCTTTAGTAAGATATTTATGAACTATACATTAAGCTGGCATTGTAGTGCTTTAGTAAGATATTTATGAACTATACATTAAGCTGGCATTGTAGTGCTTTGGTAAGATATTTATGAACTATACATTAAGCTGGCATTGCAGTGCTTTAGTAAGATATTTATGAACTATACATTAAGCTGGCATTGCAGTGCTTTAGTAAGATATTTATGAACTATACATTAAGCTGGCATTGTAGTGCTTTAGTAAGATATTTATGAACTATACATTAAGCTGGCATTGTAGTGCTTTGGTAAGATATTTATGAACTATACATTAAGCTGGCATTGCAGTGCTTTAGTAAGATATTTATGAACTATACATTAAGCTGGCATTGCAGTGCTTTAGTAAGATATTTATGAACTATACATTAAGCTGGCATTGTAGTGCTTTGGTAAGATATTTATGAACTATACATTAAGCTGGCATTGCAGTGCTTTGGTAAGATATTTATGAACTATACATTAAGCTGGCATTGCAGTGCTTTAGTAAGATATTTATGAACTATACATTAAGCTGGCATTGCAGTGCTTTAGTAAGATATTTATGAACTATACATTAAGCTGGCATTGTAGTGCTTTAGTAAGATATTTATGAACTATACATTAAGCTGGCATTGTAGTGCTTTAGTAAGATATTTATGAACTATACATTAAGCTGGCATTGTAGTGCTTTAGTAAGATATTTATGAACTATACATTAAGCTGGCATTGTAGTGCTTTAGTAAGATATTTATGAACTATACATTAAGCTGGCATTGTAGTGCTTTAGTAAGATATTTATGAACTATACATTAAGCTGGCATTGTAGTGCTTTAGTAAGATATTTATGAACTAAAGTAAGTAACTATGCTGCCTCTAATATTGTATCTACAATATGTCAAAGTGATTACGTTGCTTTCTTTTTTCAGTACATTTCTTTGGTGTTTTTTTTTTAGATTTTCTTGCATATTGATGTGTGTCTGGTGTTTAGAATCTTTCAGTATACATATTTCATAGTGACTGTTTGCCCACAATTTCTAGTGCAGATCATAATAATCAAATCTAGTTGAAACATTTCTAGAAATTGATGATAAGTAAAACACCAACAACTTTAAATAATCCTCAGTATACCACTGGATCAATACTTCTATCATGGTGGACTCTTAGTCCTGGGTGGTATCGTTAGACTGTATTAAATGTTGTCATGCCTGTGACAAAATCACTGAAGGAAAGTTGTAAAGATCAAACTTTCTCTCTCTTTTTTTTTATTCATTTGCATACTTAATATCAGTACTTGGTTGTCATTATGGTTATTGGGATTTAACACCACTTTCAACAATATTTCATTAAACTGTAAAGTTCCTGTTTTATTGGAGGAGGAAACCCCAGACTACCCCCATATCACTGATAAACTATATTATCACAAAAGATTGGGAATAAAACTGACAACTTAAGCAGGCACTGATTGCATAGGTACATGTAAATCCATGTACTATGCAACCACGGTAATGACATACCGAAATCTTCATCAGAAGTAACTCATAATTCATTGCACATGTAATATGTAGAATCAGTTGATGGAATAGAGGCATTATTATTTTAAATTTCATGCCCACCTGACTCCTTTTTTAAATAAAACAAAATTGAGAAACAAAAAATTGTTTGACATGGCTTTAATTGCAATATTTTTGTATTTATTTTTAGCTGGCATGAGGATTTTGTTGCCAAAAAGAGCACACGGAGATATTGGTGTTTTAGTACAATTAATGAGTTTGGCTGGAGATATACATTTAATGTATATACACAGAGGTGTTGCCATGGAGACGGTTGTACCAGACTATAGTGATGAAGAAATTACTGTAACAGACAGTGTTAACAGAGAATTGGAAACATTTGGTAATTTTTTTATGTTGTATTCTTTTGTAAATTTAATTATCTCTGCTCCCCAAAAGAAAAAAGGGGGACTTAGTTATTTTCCTCTGTATGTCTGTAAACCTTACTGTAATTTCTATTTTTCTGTTTGAAACTACTGAACATTTTTAGGGGGGGGGGGGGGGGAGTTGTGGTCGTGATCATATGGTATAACTATCTGTGCAATCAGGTCCTATCACCACTAAAGTTGTGAGTGCGAACCCTGTTCATGGTGAGGTGTACTCGATACAACATTATGTGATCAAGTTTGTCAGTAACTTGTGACAGATCAGGGGTTTTCTCCAGGTACTCCGGTTTCCTTCACCAATAAAACTAACCACCACAATATAAATGAAATATTGTTGAAAGTGTCATTTAACACCATAAACCAAACCAAACCTGAACATTTTCAAAGGAAATTTTGACAGGAATATTCCTTAGATGGTTCTTTACAAAAATTAATCAAGTTAAATGGAAACTAGTGGAAACCCTCATATCAGATTCATATAATAACAATACATTGTATCCCTGTGTGACAATAATTCGGCCAGTCATTGGATAATGTTTGATTATTTTTTTCATGTTTGAAAAGTAAACATTTTTTCTTTATAATTATGTTCCTCATCTAATCTTGCTCACATGTGTAAAGTTCCATAGAAAAAAGATCGATAACAAGGACACACTGACCCATATTTGTTTACTACCCTTTTTGTAAATGGCGTCGTATAACATGACATAAGGCCGGTCAGTGGTAAATAAATCACATGATTTTGTCATAGGCCAACCAACCTTAAAAAGTAAACCAGATTAAGAAAGTACAGTATTTTAGCTTTTTCTGTGTAATTGTTTTGTCTGAAGAATTTCAAAAGATATTTTTTTGAATAATTTGAAATTGAAGTATTAAAAATTAATTATTTGATGCAAACATTGAACTTGCTTTATAACCATATAATAAGGTATTAAATCCAGTGAATTTGGTGTTTTTGCTTCTGTCAATGCAATATATTAGACTGACTACATACTACCATATTTTTGTAAAACAATTAACAATTAATGACTGATTTCTGTTTATTTCAATCACATTTATTATCACAGAATGTTAACAATACAGTTTTGTTGATGCTGTTTGTATTGCATAGTCGAGCAGATGTCACGACACGATATAAATGACTTGATTTAACTTTTAATTTAAAACCATTTATTTCAGAATATGAATGGGCATGCACTCTACAAGATGAAATGAAAGGGAGATTATTGTTGTGTTGTAAGTGTTATGCTGTTGCCATAGATACTGCACAAGCAATTAATACAGATCCAAAATGTGAACCTACTTTATCATTAGCTAAACGTCATGGTAACATTCTGAATGAACTAGGAGTGTGGTACATGAATCAAGCTCAGACGTTGTTAGAGAAACAGGGTAAGTTAGTATGCAAATGTATGTACAGTTGAGACTACATTGGGGAACACCAGAGTATAGTGACAGGACCTGGTTTCCCCACTTTGGGGTACAACCCCACTGAAAGAGGTGTCTGTTAGTTGTGTGGGACAATTCAAATAGAAAACTTATCCTTTAGAAGGGATGCCTTTTGTATGGAAAATGCCATGCTCCTGCACTTAAAAGTAGCTCCTTTTGAGCAATAGCTTGTTAGGGGTGGTCATTTATAGCCTCTTGCAATGAAATATTTTTCAACACTTTTTTTTTGCCTGTGATAATCTACATTTTCTCCCACCGGCCCATCCCAGTGCCTCAGAAACTGCAAATATAATTGAACCCAAAATGTACTGTACATAAGTGATCATTTGATGGTTCTTTTCAAAGTTAGATCAGAAGCCCAAGATGGCCACCACCTCAATGCAAAGTTTAACATGGGAATAGACCCTATGTGAAAATGTTTTTAAATTTTTTCTCTTTTTCTCTGAAACCACTGAAACTTCCCTGGAGTATTCATTGCACAGTTCTCTAGAAAATGTACAATTGTTTCTGTGCTGATCATAAATCTAAGATGGTCCTCAAATATTTTTTTTTCATTTTGTTCAGAAATTGACAATAGCCAGCCATTGGAGGGAAAGTTTAAAAGGACCTAATAGAAATAGCTTAGAAAGATATTCTCGGAAATAACAAACTTGATTGAATACCATAAATGATTACTGAATACTATATTTACTTAACAATGGATGAAATAATTTACCATTGTTAAAGAAAGATACCTTTTTGAATACAAAATTGCTTGTTTTTGGATGAATACAATCACACATTTAAATATTGAATAATATAATTGAATGCCTAGTTACATGCAGCTCAAAATGTAATGTATTATATGAAAGTTTGATAGCTTTAGGTGTCAGGAATTTCTCATTTGAAAATTGCACTCTACATTTCATTGAATTTAATTTCAGATGGAATATTTCCCAAAGGAGAATTTGAATCTCTTTGTGAGGAGAGTGCTCTTTGTCTTAAAAAGGGTATGTCTAGATTCCAGTCTGTTGGGGATAAAGCTAACAAGGCTCTCCTGCTATCAAATAAAGGTAGACTATTTCGTGTAAAAGCGCAAGAACAATCACAGAGTTTAAGGGCTTCTGGGAAGGAATTTAGTAAAGAGGAAAGAAATTCTTACAAGCAGGTAAATAAATACATTACATTGAGGGTTAGGGTTATGGTTTTTAATGCCATTTTTAACAATATTTCAGCTATATCGTGGCGGTCAGTTTTATTAGTGGAAGAAACCGGAGTGCCCTAAGAAAACCACTGAAATCATAACATTAGTGGTGATAGGCACTGATTGCATAGGTAGTTATAAATTCAACTACCATATGATCATGACGGCCCTAAATATTGATAGTCAAGATTAGTACAGATATTGTTGACAAAACAATGGTATACTATTAAGAAAGGTCTGAAGATAACAAAGGAGTAATCAATTCCCATAGATCAAAGGACAGACATGTACATTGTGCCATAAATAATAGGAATAATTATAGATCAAAGGAGAGACTATTCATTGTGCCATAAATAATAGGAATAATTATAGATCAAAGGACAGACTATTCATTGTGCCATAAATAATAGGAATAATTATAGATCAAAGGACAGACTATTCATTGTGCCATAAATAATAGGAATAATAATAGATCAAAGGACAGACTATACATTGTGCCATAAATAATAGGAATAATTATAGATCAAAGGACAGACTATGCATTGTGCCATAAATAATAGGAATAATTATAGATCAAAGGACAGACTATACATTGTGCCATAAATAATAGGAATAATTATAGATCAAAGGACAGACTATGCATTGTGCCATAAATAATAGGAATAATTATAGATCAAAGGACAGACTATTCATTGTGCCATAAATAATAGGAATAATTATAGATCAAAGGACAGACTATACATTGTGCCATAAATAATAGGAATGATTATAGATCAAATGACAGACTATATATTGTGCCATAAATAATAGGAATAATTATAGATCAAAGGAGAGACTATTCATTGTGCCATAAATAATAGGAATAATTATAGATCAAAGGACAGACTATTCATTGTGCCATAAATAATAGGAATAATTATAGATCAAAGGACAGACTATACATTGTGCCATAAATAATAGGAATAATTATAGATCAAAGGACAGACTATGCATTGTGCCATAAATAATAGGAATAATTATAGATCAAATTACAGACTATACATTGTGCCATAAATAATAGGAATAATTATAGATCAAAGGACAGACTATACATTGTGCCATAAATAATAGGAATAATTATAGATCAAAGGACAGACTATTCATTGTGCCATAAATAATAGGAATAATTATAGATCAAAGGACAGACTATGCATTGTGCCATAAATAATAGCAATAATTATTTGCTTTAGCTTTACTCAGCAGTTTTGAGAGGAGAAGATTTTCAAATTATTTATTTGGTCAAATCGTCTCCTTTTAAGCCACTCAACCGAGTTACAGCAAATCCTTGGTGATCATATGCCCTTTCAAAATCATATCTACAACCTCTATCCAAGGTGGCTGCAGTTATTAAAAATAGAAATTGTTTAAATGGGCAAAAATGCTACATTTAAAACTGAAATGAAATGAAATTTAAACCGTAGTTTTGCTAATAAGTTGTTCAATATATTTGAAGTTTTCCCATAAAATTTGTAATTTTGACTTTTATTTTACTGAATAAGCAAATTTCCAGTTATTTAACTGATTTCAGCTATTTTCTTCTGAAAATTGTTTTCTGAAAGTTGGTGTACACAGTCAGAACAGGTAAAACATGACCATTTTGAAAGGGGGTGGTTTCAAGATGGTTTCAATTATTTTCCATTGATTTCATTTATTTTATTTTCTAACCAGGATCATCCCTGAAATAAGAATTACTTAATTCTGTTATTACATAGAATTTAACCTTGTTAAATTCTAGATTCTAGAAATGTCAAATACAAAAACAAACTTTAATGTAATTTGAACACGATTTTACAATTGTAACGATATTTAAAAATATATACGCCACTACTGAGAGTTGCTATGTTATATTACATGTGAAATATAAGATTTATTGTACTGTGAAATTACAGCCTTTCACCAACATCTGTATAATAATGAATGTTATTTTTATCTATTGAATTTCTTAAAGTCGATGGACTGCTATCAAAAAGCATTGGATATTTTAAAGCACAGAGATGCTTACACAGACATATGGGATTCTATAAGTTGGGAACTTTCTACAACTTACTTCAATATGGCCATGTTACTACAAGATTATGCCCCTTTAACTAGATCTTCACAAGAAGAGGTAATGTAATGATATAAATAGTAACATAGAAGAAATCTGGTACTTAAACCACCTCAATATAATTAATAGTTAGCAGGCTTGTCTCAAGTACTGTAGATCTGTGAACATAAATTTGTTGTGCCCTAATCTTTGTTCCTTTGTAGGAGCAAATATTCTATACTGTGTATTCCTTCAGGAATAAATATTGTAATATTTTTTCCATTGGAATAGATATATTGTAATATTTGTTCCAGACGGAACAATTGTTATGGAGGAAATTCTGTCTCATCACAGATCATAGGTTTGATCCATCCTCTGGTCAAATCAAAGACGATGAAATTGGTATTTTGTAATTCTCCACAAAGCACACAGCATTGTTCCTTGACAGAAAAAAATGTTTGACTATTAGTCAGGATAATGTGTGGAGCGACATGTTTACCAGCAAACTTTTGTTTCAGTGAGCTAGCAAGTAAATATCCAGTGCAGCATGTTGATCTAGTACAAACAAGGTATTATCATCATCTCATCGAAAAGTACTTTCTTCTCTCCATGAAATTGCAAAAAATGGCTCACTTGGAGTTAAGCAAAAATTGTTCAATGATAAGAAAAGTTTGAAGATGCCAAAGGGGGAATCGAAGAAGGACAGACAATACAATGGCCAAAAGAAAAAGAACAAAAAGACAAACAACGATCTACAAAGCACTACATAAAAAACTAAAGACCAAGCAACACGAACCCCACTAAAAACTGGGGGTGAACTCGGGTCCTCCGGAAGGGTAGACACCCGTCATGTTATTCTTGTTACAAACCTGGTGATAAATTATGAATGAGAAAAGGACAAGTGATTATGACAAATGGAACATATCCATGGTTATTTGTGACACAGATATTCCGTTACAGTTAATAATGTCATGGTGGCAACCGTAAATCTGTTCGCAGTCATGACTTATCTTAGCCACTAGGAACCCTTTGCTCAGGAACCACAAACTCTAGAATATCTGATCAACTGAGAGATGCTGCAGGTGCTGCATAATTTATTCTGCAAAATGAGTGAAACTGCCCAAAGCTATATCTTGCAATTGTGTTGTACTTTATAATTCTGGTATCCTAATTGGAATACACAGGGATGAATGGAATTAAAAATTAACAGACATTAAAATAAATCATTTGACTATTGATATTGAATTGTAGGTAGAGAAAGAAGTTGCTACTTTAATGAATAAATCGTTATGGTACTGTAACATTGAAACAACTCCTGCCAGGCAACCAATGTATGCATACAGGGCTGGTACAATCAACCACAGATTGGCTTCATTGTATCATAACTGTCTTAGACAGCAGGTAATAAAACATGTAGTTAAAACAAGGCTTCATTGTATCACAACTGTCTTAGACAGCAGATAATAAAATATGTAGTTAAAACAAGGCTTAGTTGTATCACAACTGTCTTAGACAGCAGGTAATAATATACACAGTTAAAACAATATCTATAGATTCAGTCTTTTCCTTAATTAATTAGTATTTTACAATCTCGGTGCATTTGAAATCTGGTCTCATAAGATGTGTGGCCTCTCTTGAGGGGGATAATTCATTAGTATTTTACTATCTCGGTGCATTTGAAATCTGGCCTCATAAGATGGGTGACCTCTCTTGAGGCAGTGCCTGAAATGGACGGTCGCCCAGTCGCCAAATGCGACTAATATCTTATTCGGGCGACCAAAAGCTGCTCCAAATTAGGTAGTCACTGGTCCAACAAAAAACATCTGGGCAATTGCCTAAAAGACTGTTAAAAATTGTTTTTACCGAAACTGGACATAAACTGTAACTTCAACGGTAGATAACTCTTCTGTTCTAGTCGAAAAAGGTTTGTTACGAGCACAGCGATTGGTCCAAATACATTTTTGTAGCCAATGCATACACAGCTAATGTAATTTACTGTTCTCCCCAATTATTTATTTTTATCGAGCCAATCAATACACGTTTCCTACACATTTTCATGTAATACACAAGTATTCACTAAATATTAGAAAAGAGACGTGTTTTTTTCTTCTTTATGATTTAATTATTAAAATTGTTAACTTTCACGGACGAAGTGGAAAGTTGTGAACAATAAAGAGAATTCTATCAACTTATAATGTTTGCGATCTGGTATCTTCCACGGTTTGGAAATTTATTCATTCAATCTGCTGCAAAATGTACATGTACGAATTTCATTTTACAGAAATTGGAAACCTTTTTGTGTCAATCCTTAGGTAATCATTGAAAATTTTTTCCCCCAACAACGGAGAGAAAATCGTTCAGTAATGTCAAACTACGGAAACGATCTGGCCTGTCACTTCTTTTAAACTTTTCATAGTTCATCTCTATACTACACGGCTACATATTAATGACAATTGGGAGTGTTTTCTTTTTTGGAACCAGAACTTTTGTTTACAAATTAAAAAATAACAGGAAAAGTTAACAGTTGTTTATATAACAGAAATGACAGCACTGTTTGTTATTTCAACAAAGTGAGATAACCAACTGACATTTTACTCCAAACTGAGAGGTTATTTTACTTTAAAATCACTTCTTCATAGTGGATTGAAACAAGTGATGTCACTCTTCACTTTGGGGAGTGCAAGAGCGGTCCTTGTAGTGGCATTAGTCTACTCTTTTCCGGATGTCTTTAATGTGATCATGGCATTGATCTCCACTTACACAAACCAGCCTTTTATTGTCCCCATCCGACGGACTAGCATCGTTTCCTGAGACCACCCTAGCCAATGGCGTCAAGGTTGTCGAAAAGGTTATAACAAGTAAATTCAGGTTTCATTTGATAGCAATATATGCATTGGGGTGTTTTCGCAATTTCAGCTGCACACCTGTTACTGTACCAAAATTACCTTGAAGAACCCCAACCCCCGTGAGACTAGTGAAAGAATGAATTTTAATGTTTATTGATAAAAAAAACCCAATTAACCTGAAAACTGTTTATATATTGATATCTGATGTCTTTTTTTCATAAAAAAAATGTCACAAAATTTATGGGCCACCATTATGCCATTTGGGCCAGTGACTAATATTTTACTGGCCTAAACAAAATTTTTCGGGCCCTCATTTCAGGCACTATTGAGGGGGATAATTCATTAGTATTTTACTATCTCAGTGCATTTGAAATCTGGCCTTATAAGATGGGTGGCATCTGTTGAAGGGGATAATTAATATAATAATAATTAAAAATAATATATTGAGGAAACAATATAATATGTTGTGGGAACAAAATAATATATTGAGGGAACAAGATAGTATGTTGTGGGAACAAATTATCTTTCCTGTGGGAACAAAATAATCAGTTTTGGGAACGAAATATTATATTGAGGGAACAAAATATTTTTTTCTCTCACATGGCCTTAATCAGTCACTGTATGTATGTTGGTGTTACCCTTTATCTTTGTGCTTGTTTTTTTTTTTTTTCATGTACATTATCTTGATTGTCTATTTAGATGAAAGCCGATTATCTCCTCTGACAAGAAATGAATTTCTGGGCTTAAAGTGAAAACAAATAAAAATCAAGAATTGTTCTTCCATGAAAGACCAATTTTGTGTAGTACATGTATATAGATAAAAATTCAAAGTATTTTATATTTCTAGGAGAATGATCACAGACAGAAATATCTAAGACAATTAGCTGAAACTCACTACAATAAAGCTATTAAACATTTCCAGGCTGTAGAGTGTACATTAGAACTGTTCAGGGTACAATTAGAACAAGTTGCTTTACAAGAATATTTTCTGTCCAGTAAGTAGGGTTATTTGTTTCAATGATCAGGAAATGATATCTGTTATCCAGTGTTTTTGTACTTTTTCCCCATCATATATGTATCTGTCTTTCAGAGATCATTATCTCAAGGATCAGGAAATATCTGTTTTTCAGCCTTGAAGGATTTTTTTTTTACATAACTGTCTCTTTCATGGATCATAGCATGCTATGGACATATAGAGAAGTGCAATCTGTTGCATATTTTAAAGCATATCGAAGTGCTATATCAGCGTGTTTTACATTCTTTCCTAGCAAACATGTCTAGTGACAGTTTATATGTGATAAAAGTATCTTGTCATGTGTATGGGCAAAAATTGATGATTTTCATATCTCAAACTGCACAATCCTTGTTTTAGATGGAATTTGTGTAGCCCTCCTCCACCATGGTTTATTTATTGTGCATTTATCAATCCATAACCTTTATGATGAATAATTTGAAGGAAACTTTCCACAATCATTTATAATTTCACATCCAAGTATTAATTAGTCACTAATTTCTAATTTTCCTACAACTATCCAGGTTTGTCCATCTATGGTTCTCGTCATAAGTATAAATCAAATGTGTTTTTATTAACTTTTCTTAATATTCAAATGATCAGTAATAAATGGATTGGATTTGAAAATACATGTATGTGGTAAATAGATTTATACATGTGGAATTGTCATTGTTCATCAGCTGAAAACCTTGTCAGTGGTGATAGGGTTAGTGTGCTTGCTTCAAGTTTGATAGATTGTGGGTTAAATCCCTGATCAGGTCAAAGACTATAAAATGGTATTATCTGCTTCTCTAAGTCTGCATCATGAAGGAATAAAAACAAATACTGGTTGGCATTCATAAGTCAGAGTGGAGCAACATATCTACATTTGGTCGTCTGTTTCAGTAAGCTAGAGTTATAAAAATCCAACTCAAAACCAACTCAATCAAGTTGGTCGAGTAAAAACGGATATCATCACCTCATTAAAATGTAATTGATTCTTGCCATGAGCTTCATGGAGCTGTAACATTGCTGACTTTGCATTGCACAATGAACAATCACTTACTCACTCCATCAATTCTTGAGAGCAGTAATAGTATATCATTGACTGATGCAATCTAATTATAATTGGATGTTTGTTTGATATATTTTAATTTTTTTTATCTTGTGATCCACTATATAATATATGTCAACATTTGGGATTGGGTCACATCAGAGGTCAAAATTCAAGTAAACAATTGGCAACAAGCCCAAACATTAAATACAGCTTGCAGTATTGAGGTTTTGGAAGAATAGAGAAAGAATTCAAATAAAGGTACCATGACATTAACTGATAATGTATGTAAGTAGATGTTAGTGTTAATTTTAATTGGATTAGGTATTCTATTACATATGGTAGATATTGAAGTCTGAAATTATAACTGTCACTATATTTTATATTTTTTATATTTATTTCAGCTCAAAATAATAACAGAAGTAAACAAAGAACTTTGACCTTAGCATTATCATATTTATTGTCTTGTCGAGAAATTCTACAAAAGATATTAAAACAATCACATGAACCAGATTTTGAGGAGAAGTCAAAACAAGAAGCAAAAAATTTGACGGGGATATTAGAGTCACGTCTACAGTTTATCTTACTGCAGATGATGAAATGTCAAAGTAATGATAAGAAAAGGTATGAAGTTACTGTGAAATCATTATACAAATACAAATTTCCCATTGACTGTTACCTGTAGTGTTTGAAACCACGAATTCAAGATTTCAAGGATCAATGCATTTTGAAGAAACCACGAAAATTGATGTCGATGAATAAAAGTACTTTCAACATACTTACATATTTAGTAGAGATGAAATCTCCAATGTGTTTTAAAGGTAACAGTTATTTTTACCGGTCGATGTTGATTAAAAAAAACTAGCTTTTTTAGCTGCCATTTGATGAATAGTCAGTAAGCAAATTATTACTAAAAATCTAAGATGGCTACCATCACAGGATATATATTAACATAGGACCCTATTGGAAAATCAATAAAATAGCTTTTCTCAAAAACATTTGATTGAACTTAAATTTTACATGAATCATCAAAGCCAAGTATGCTTTTTGTATTACTTGATGTCTGTCGTCTGTCAATCTATTGTACATTGCATATCATCGTAAAAAAAATTCATATTTTAATCTTCTCCTGCTATACTTCTCAAGCAGATTGAGCTAACATTGGCAGGGATGCTCCTTTGGAAGAGAAGATTCATATTTGTTAAAATAAAATTAACATTTGTACAGATGAAGTTGATTCTTCATGGGGAGGGACTATAGTAAGGGCAGAAAGGGTAAATTTGAATTAAAAAAAATCTTCTCAAGAGTCAACAATAGATATGCTTCAATATTTGCTATGCAAGCACAATTGTGATATTTATATAATTTATGAAGATTGGAGGGTCTAAAAGGCCTGAACCCTGATAATAAAAAAAAATAATAGGCTTAAACAGGGAAAACATTTTAAAATGACTCAAGAACCAGGAATGGAAATTGTATGTTACCTGAAGTATCATTGTGAAATGAAGATTCAACCATATGCAAATGAATGATCCATGATATATGGGGTCTGAGCCATGGGTTTCTCCAAATAATATACATATTGTTTATTTATGCGTCATATTTTGTTTAATTGTCCCATCTTAAGTGTATAAAAACTTTTTTTTTTGTTAAGATAGGGTAATTTGTTGTATTTTTAAATTCACTTTTCTTTTGCAGACCTGTTAAAGTTGATTTAGATAGAATAAAGAACTTGTATGCATCAAGTTTGAAAGTTGGAGGCAGTGGACAGAAATGTGGATTAGATAATCTTCCTATGTTAATGACTATTTTAGATGATGTCAGAGATTTCTATGAAGAAACTTTAGTTCATGACATTCAACCTGGATAACTTTTGAAGAAATGTATAAGAGTTTTAGTATCATTACCTTCGTTATAAAGCCACCACACACATCATTGTCATCACGTTATATACATTGTTCTTTGTCAGTAGTTTGTGGACGGTCAAATCTTATTCATATTTTGAGTATGACAGTAATTGACAGTAATGGTTCGTTGGTTGGATCTGTACAATTTGATTAGAAATTCAACATTAGATATTGGCCTCTAGGATCAAATATCTATTCTGTAGGGGCCGTCGTGATCGCATGGTAGTTGGATTTACAATTACCTGTGCAGTCAGTGCCTATCACCACTAACGTTGTTAGTTCGATTCTCGCCAATGGTGAGTGGAACTCGACATAACATTATGTGATAAAGTTTGTCAGTGACATGCGAGTTATGTTTCGTTCATTGGATCTATACAAGTTGATTAGAAATTCAACACCAGATATAGGCCTCTAGGATCAGTTATGTATTCTGGTTGTTTGACATTCTAAACATCTTTCTAATTGATGCTTCAAATCTGATTTTCAATCTTTACATTAATGGATTATTTTTACCAAGTTAAATGTCGAATTCTGTGAAAATCATTTTCTCAAAGTGGGTCTTGGTGGCCTAGTGGTTAAGACTGTTGACTTCTACATGTCTAACACCACTGACATGAGTTCGGAACCTGATATCAACCTAAAGTATTAACATTTCCAAATGCTTATCAAAGGTTGGGATTTCACCGATCAGTCCATTATAATTGTCTTGGGTTTTCTCCCTTAATAAGTTGCTGAAAGTGACAATAAAGTCAAATAAAAACTAAACCAAATGTGTTTTATTGATGTGAACTTCACTCCCATGATGGCTGCTACTACAATACATAGTTTAAAGTAAAGCTTAAGAAAATGATAGTTGTACCACATCAAGTGGACAGTATTTTAATTATATTTCTGATGAGAACAAACCATACAGTATAGGTAAAAAGTTGGCCTG
Organism: Bathymodiolus septemdierum; assembly: GCA_963383655.1. Classification (NCBI taxonomy): domain Eukaryota; kingdom Metazoa; phylum Mollusca; class Bivalvia; order Mytilida; family Modiolidae; genus Bathymodiolus; species Bathymodiolus septemdierum. The sequence continues at coordinate 533,956 of OY726520.1, read as the reverse complement.
GGGAGCCCTGAAACCAAAGAATATAAAATTGGTATTTGTTTCTTCTCCTCTAAGCACACAGCACAGGATAATGTGTCGAAGTGGACCGACATGTCTTTCTGCAGACTCACTGTTGTTTCAGTGAGATAGCACTATAAAAATCCAACTAAGCATGTTGGTCTAGTACAAAGCAGACCTCATTATCATCTCATTGAAAATTAAATTGTTCTCGCCATGATATAGTTGAAAACTTGCTGAGTTAAACAACAATCACTCGCTCATTCACTCAATCGTAGCATGCAAAGTGACATATTGGTAAAGGGGAGCAAGTGAGAGATATGATTTTAATTAAGATTGAACAAGATCATGCCTTATAATAGAAATCAAATGAGATACAAACACCTCATAACAAAAGAAGGCAGGAATTAAATTTGCATACTCAATAAGAAATTTATAACTGAAGAATTCAGTTTTAGGAGTTCCTTGACCGTCTGTGTGGTGTAATCATTAACATGCTCGCCTCAAGTATGGCAGATTGTGGGTTCAATTTCCTCCAATAGGCGTGCAGCATTGATGAGTAAGATCAATGATGGGTTTGCATAGTCGGATAATGTGTCTGCACGGAGAGACATGTCTACCCGTGAACTGTTGTTGAGTTGGCACAATAAAAATCCAACTAAGTGCATTGGTCTAGTTTAAAGCCGACAACATTGTCACCTCATCAAAAGTAAACTTGTTCTTGCCATGGTATAGCATGAAAGTTTTGAGATTAAATATTTCATATTCTCAGATAAACATAACTGAAAAGGTTTCTTTAATACTTTTATTTCACCAAGTCAAGAAATAAATACTATACAACTTATGTAACACAGTTCTAACTTAACTTTTAAACAGTATCAAAAAATAACAAGAATTATATCATAAGATTATTTTACAATTTACAATTCATAATTCTCATATGAATAACATTCTCTCGAAAAACATCAATAACTTACAAATTTTGTGTCAATTGTTCAAAAGTATAGTATTTTAAGAGACAATGTAAAATATGATTTTAGATCTTAACTTACAATACAAGAGCATGGGAATGGGATATCATAAAAGAATTCACAGTAAATTTCTGCTCGTAATATCAGTAGGTCGAAAAACTGACAAATCCTGACAATGATTTCAGGTTCAAATTACACTAACGTTAGTGAAAAAGGGTGTTTGGCATTTCCAACATTATATCTCATTGGGCTTCATCCCCCCACCCCCAATAAGTGGTAATAATGACATAGCTGAATAGACAGCTGAACTATGAGTGCATGATATGCCCGTTTCATCACAGTTGTACAATCTGAAAAGTGCCCCATTTTAACAAAGTTCTATAATTCTGGAACAGCAAAATATGGAAATCATCAAAATGAAGAGAGCATGCTTTGATCAATTTATGCATTGCATAAACTCTAGTTATCATACAAAATGTGAAAAAATTTAGTCCCATTACTTTTGAACAGCATAAGGGGAAATCTTTAAATTAAATCGGTCATTCTGGAAAATGGAGCACAACCTTAAACTATACTTTATTGCATAAAAGTTGATGTAGACACATGTATTTATAATTATTTTTACAAAAGTGGTACATGCTTGTGACATCCTTGGACATACCTGTCGTTAATCAAGGCAAACATTATCATTTTGTAGACAAGTGTATTTGTAAAGATAATTTATGACATAAGCCAGACTTTATTAGTAATTGAACAGTATTTCTAGCATTAATGGTGTATTGTAGGCAAATCAGACCCTCATTGAATCTTTCATACTAAAATGATTTTCTTCAATTTGAATTAAGACTGCATGGATTCATATTTATCATATACATGTACAGTCAAACCTGTTTATAAAGGGCACTCAATAGAATCTAAACATGTGCCCTTTAATTAGGATAAAATTATATGCACTATTCATTAATGGGAAAAATGAAGCTGCCCTTAGACAGTGATTTGCTATATAAAGGTACCCTTTAAGGCAGGTTTGATTACGTGCTACAAAGAATTCAAAACCTGAGAAAATTATTATTTCATGCACATCCTTCTTTCTCTGATTTTAAATTTTGCATCACATTAAACAAATGTTCGTTTATAATAGTGTTCAGTTCCTGAGAAATATTCATGAGTATTTTAAAATTATCTTTATCAGCGACAACACCTGATGGTGTTGCCATGACATCAGACAAAGTTTTGTGAACCTGGTTAATCTTCTGAAACAGTGACAAGTCTAAAGGCATGGGCATCACTTTACATAGTTCTGTAAAACTAGATAACCAATTATAATACTGCTGACTATTAAAATCTGGATTTGTTACATAGTCTATTCCCTGATTATCATGTGATTGTCCATCTCCATCTAACAATTGGTTCCTTTCAGATTGAGTGACCTCTTTATTCACTTGTTCTATCTCCTCTATAATGGTGGCCTGTTCCATTGGAGTTTCCTCCCCTTGATTATAGGGAAGAATTACAACTTCCTGATTAGAGGATTCTGGGATAACACCTTCAATTATTTGTAAATATTCAACAGGAACTTCTGACCCTGACACTTCCTGTAAATCCTGGACTTCAGCAATTGTTATGACTGTCTCCTCGCCACCATTATTAGTCTCAATTTGAATATTCTGACCTGTGTTATCAACTGACAGTCCTGAAATGCTGTTTTGTATAATCATAGTTTCATTGTTTTGTTGTTCAGTATCCAGGACAACTGTTTCTATGGTGCCAAGTTCATCCATATTTGTATCACCTTCACCTTCCTGTGGTAAAGGTATTTGGACATGTTGGACCATTTTATTGTTCAAATCTTTAATTAACTTAACAATTTTCTTGTCTTTCACTTGTTCAAAGTTGTCAGCTTGTAGAGATACAGGAATTGATTGACTATTTCCATCTTTGTAAATGAATTGTAATAAGCCATCTTTTTGAATAACTTGTGCTTCATCCTTTTGATTTGTGTGTTTTCTACTTAAATGAGTTTTCAGTTGTCCGCCACGCTTGAACGATTCAAAACATAACTGACACACATAGGGTTTTGATCCAACATGCTCTTTTTCGTGCCGTCTTTTACTAGAAGGATCACTAAATCTGGCACTGCATACCTCACAGGAATAAGGCTTACGACCTACATGAATAAATTCAACGTTTTTTTTAATTACATGAAAACAAAAACGATAGAAACAATCAAAAATATGTTAACACTTCAGTTCTATGTATTAAAAATTAGACATTTAAAGATGATGTTTATTTTCATATATGGAGACTTTCTTGGATTGAAACTATGTCAGGGGGGCCATCGTGGTCGTGATCGTACGATAGTTGGATATATAATTACCAATGCAATCAGTGCCTATCACCACTGATGCTGTGGGTTCGACTCCCGCTCAGGATGAGGAGTACAACATTATGTGATAAAGTTTGTCAGTGACTTGTGGCAAGTCAGTGGTTTTCTCTGGGTCCTCTGGTTTCCTCCGCCAATAAATATGACTGCCACGATATAACTGAAATATTGTTGCAAGTTGCGTTAGACACAGTATAAAACCAAACTATGTCAGTGAATAAAATTTTTTAAAGGCCATCCCTTCAAAGTCCAAAAGTGTGATCATCAGACAAAAGCATACTTGCCAACATAAAAGATGTGTCGCTGGTGACTACTGTGTCATACCAATACTAAATATGTCACTGGTGACCATACTATGTCATACCAATAAAAGATGTGTCACTGGTGACTACTGTGTCATACCAATACTAAATATGTCACTGATGACTATACTATGTCATACCAATAAAAGATGTGTCACTGGTAATTACTGTGTCATACCAATACTAAATATGTCACTGGTGACCATACTATGTCATACCAATAAAAGATGTGTCACTGGTGACTACTGTGTCATACCAATACTAAATATGTCACTGGTGACCATACTATGCCATACCAATAAAAGATGTGTCGCTGGTAACTACTGTGTCATACTAATACTAAATATGTCACTGGTGACTACTATGTCATACCAATAAAAGATGTGTCGCTGGCGACTACTGTGTCATACCAATACTAAATATGTCACTGGTGACCATACTATGTCATACCAATAAAAGATGTGTCGCTGGTGACTACTGTGTCATACCAATATTAAATGTCACTGGTGACCATACTATGTCATACCAATAAAAGATGTGTCGCTGGTGACTACTGTGTCATACCAATATTAAATATGTCACTGGTGACCATACTATGTCATACCAATAAAAGATGTGTCGCTGGTGACTACTGTGTCATATCAAGACTAAATATGTCACTGGTAATCATACTATGTCATACCAATAAAAGATGTGTCGCTGGTGACTACTGTGTCATATCAAGACTAAATATGTCACTGGTAATCATACTATGTCATACCAATAAAAGATGTGTCGCTGGTGACTACTGTGTCATATCAAGACTAAATATGTCACTGGTGACCATACTATGTCATACCAATAAAAGATGTGTCACTGGTGACTACTGTGTCATACCAATGCTATATATGTCATTGATGACCATACCCAAAACAAAAGCACTCCACTACGATATGCAGATTAACATAATTTTTTCCAGACAATGCCGTAACATCCATTATATCTATAATCAGAACATTACCTGTATGTACAATTCTATGTCGTGTCAAGTCAGACTGATGAGCAAAAGCTTTCCCACATTCAGTACATTTAAATGGTCTTTCACCTGAAACATAATGAAGTTTTGCTATACCTACGTATTGAAATATATTATTTATTCTAAATATACTATACCAACAGTCAATATAAAGCAGTAGTTCATCTCATTATTATTGTTTTTTAGAATTGAGAAAAGTAGCCCCTTAAAAATAATTTAAATGTACATTTGATAGTTGTGATGCTCCTACTGTGGTTTGATATGTAAATACAATTACAAAATAATGAAGGCTTGCCCGACATTTTTGAAGAAAATCAAGTGAATGTGACAGGAACAAAACAGGGACTGTTGTGGTCGTAATCGTATGGTAGTTGGATTTACAACTACCTGTGCAATCAGTTCATATCACTACTAAAGTTGTGAATTTGAATCCTGTTGATGGCAAGTTGGACTCGATACAACATTATGTGATAAAATTTGCCAGTGACTTGCGATAGGTCAGTCATTTTCTCCGGGTACTCAGGTTTCCTTTACCAATAAAACTGACCACCACAATATAACTGAAATATTGTTGGTTCGGTTGGATTACATTATTTTACTTTAAAGCATACTCATGGTCATTTTATGTATGCAATAAGTGTTTTCTGCATCTGTTGAATTTTTGTTTATGAACATTGTTATGTATATGTAATAAATTTGATGTATTATTTGTTCATGAAGAATATTGTTTGTTCACAAAGATAACTAGAACTGTGAGTGACCTCACTGAGTGATACCCCCGCTTGCAATACTATGATGTTCAAACTTTGGAATACAGGTATATTATCAAGTTACCTATGAAAAATGAATGGATATGGAATTATGTCAAGGAGACAACATCCCGGTATTCCTTCATACACATCTGCAGGTTGTGTACTACAACTGTGTAGTTTCATAAAAATTCATTAAGCAGTTTAGTAGGAGTTGCGCTTACAAAGTACATGCACCCCCCCCTTTCGTGAAAGTATAAGTTGAATTATCTCCCCTTTTAAATTTTGGACAGCAACCATATTCCTTCATGCACATCTGCAGGTAGTGTACTACAACTGTGTAAAGCTTCACAAAACTCCAATAAGCCGTTGAGGAGGAGTTGCGCTTACAAGGTACATGCCTCCCCCTTTTCGTGAAAGTATAAGTTGAATTATCTCCCCTTCTAAATTTTAGACAGCAACAGTATTCCTTCATGCACATCTGCAGGTAGTGTACTACAAATGTGTAAAGTTTCATAAAAATCCAATAAGGCGTTTAGGAAGAGTTGCGCTTACAAGATACATGGACGGACGGACAGGGTGATTTCTATATACCCCCCCCAAACTTTGCTTGCGGGAGGGTATAAAGATAAGATTGCATCATCAGTGAAAATAAGTTACCAAAAATAGAAACAAGATGAACTGTGAGCTAATGCTCACTTATGATAACCCCGCTCTTCGGCAAACAGGAAGTAGGAATCTGACGGGTCCAAAAATGCTTCCCACGATGGCATACCTATATAAAGCTTGTGACCAAATATCAGATTCCTGTCATCAATAGCTGCTTAGAAAAATGCGATGAAAAATGAGCATATATGTTCAATGTGTATAAAAATCAACTAAGTCGGCAAACAGGAAGTAGGAATCTGATGGGTCCAAAAATGCGTCCCACGATATGGGGTACCTATATGACGCTTGTGACCAAATATCAGATCTCTGCCATCAATAGTTGCTGAGAAAAATGTGACGAAAAATGTGCATATACGTTCAATGTGTATAAAAACCAACTAAGTCGGCAAAGAGGAAGAAAGAATCTGACGGGTCCAAAAACGCTTCCCACAATATGGCATACCTATATGAAGCTTGTGACCAAATATCAGATTCCTGTCATCAATAGTTGCTTAGAAAAATGCGACGAAAAATGAGCATATATGTTCAATGTGTATAAAAATCAACAAAGTCGGCAAACAGGAAGTAGGAATCTGATGGGTCCAAAAACGCTTCCCACGATATGGGGTACCTATATGAAGCTTGTGACCAAATATCAGATTTCTACCATCAATAGTTGCTAAGAAAAATGTGCATATATGTTCAATGTGTATAAAAACCAACTAAGTCGGCAAACAGGAAGTAGGAATCTGACGGGTCCAAAAACGCTACCCACGATATGGTATACCTATATGATGCTTGTGACCAAATATTAGATTTCTGCCATCAACAGTTACTGAGAAAAATGCGACGAAAAATATCTTGGACGGACGGAAGGACGAACAGAGGTAAAACAGTATACCCCCCTCCCCCTTCGGGGAGCGGGGGTATAAAAAGTTGATTACATGTAATTGATATATGACCTAGAGTTTTTAATATGGACAACTAGAGAGAGAGGTCATGCCTGAATGTTCTAGAGTTTCTACATACCTGCATGAGAAAGTAATCAGAAATTTGAGACTCGAATTATAAACAATTCCAACGGACAATAAGGAAACGTTGTGGATTGGAACCAAAGGCAGTCTTCGCACTGACCAACTTCCCCGAAGCCGGGACAAGTAAAACTGGATTTGGACAAGTGAAAATTATGAAAGAATTTTTTGAATATAAAGAAAATATTTCTAAATTTGGCTTTCAGGCAAGTAGGTGAATAAAATTAAGTCAAAGACTGCAAGGATATCATAATTCAATAGGAATTCAATTTCATTGGCAAGGAATCAAACTACTTTTGGAAAGGAGAAGGATATTTATTCCAAGGAATTTAACTGTGAATATTCAGGCCAGTTGTAGACTTTTCTTTAAATTTGATTTTGGTAATTGTATATTATCATTAAGCAATTTTTGTTACTTTTATTAAAGTAGAGAAACTTAATTGATTGTTGGTTATTTCTTTCTATTACTAGAGTGAGTGAGTGATTGTTGTTTAATGCCAACTCATCAATTTTCAGCTATATCATGGCAAGAAAAAGTTAATTTTCAATGAGATGATGATGAGGTCCACTTTGTACTAGACCAACAGACTTAGTGAGATTTTTATTATAGGATTAAATGCATTTTTTCCGGGGTTTATTTATGTATAACCTGGACAAATTCACTCACAAACAAATAAAAGGACTTTTATGTAAGTTTGTGAGTGACTTGGTCCAGGTTATACATCAATAAACTCCGGAAAAAATGTGTTTAATCCTTATAATTCTGTAACCAAGTATTTTTTTTCCATTTGTTTTGAAAATTTATCTTTGGGGATCCCCAGTAAGCACACATACATTCCATTGATGTGTGTCGGCCATGAATAACAAAATGCACTAACCTTGTTTTCCTACATTGATAACTAAACGGTGATGTAATTAAGTTACTGATATTTTCCAATTTGATGGCATTTTGCATTTAGCTACTCAAACAAGTAAAATGCCCACAAAATCGTAAAATAAATCAGTAACCAGCTTGTGTCAATCAGCGTCCCTTGTAAACAACGTCACAGGATGACGATATATTACAAAATTCAAAGTCGATAGATGGTTGTCTTAAGTATTTTTTCCCGGAATTTTTTTTTTGTCAACAATACAAGCTTTTTTTTTCATTGGCATTTATTTTTTTATTTCATATCTAACAATAATTGTCGATTCTTAACAATAAACATTGTTTCTTTTATCTTTTTGTATTATCGAGAATTCAAGCCGCCATATTGTTTACATTACGAAAAAAGTAGTCCGGTGAACATCGTCTATCGAAAAATAAACTGACAAAAACCCTGCCTCCATAAGCGCTTATACCCAATCAGAGCATAGGATTTCTAATTATGTAAATCAAATAAGAATTATAGTGCTATATTACTGAAACAACAATGCGTGGATAGACATGTTGCCCCACTCGGACACATTATCCTGATTACGAGCCAACCAGTCTTTGCTCTTTCTCCTGAATGCTGCGTGCTTGGCAAATAAGCAACAATTACCAATTTTATAGTCTTTGATTTAACTTAATCGGTGCTCGAACCCAAGACCTACCAAACGTGAGGTAAGCAGGCTAACCATTACACCACTGATGAGGTTTTCTGTTACTAGAATATTATAGAAAAAACATTATGTAGCAACATCCCTCAAGTATACAAACCTGTGTGTACTTTCATATGAGATCTCAGATAAACATTCTGTGAGAATCTTCGTCCACAAATATGGCAGGAAAATGGCAACTCTGTAGAATGGGTAAAAAGATGACGACGTAAACAGCTAACTTGGCGAAAAAATTTCTCACAGATGTGGCATTGATGTGGCTTTTCATCTGTGTGCCGCGACAAATGTTCCTGAAGACTTACATTACTGGCAAACTTGTTTTTACAGATTGAACACTCAAAAGGTTTAATACCTAAAAAAAATATAAAAGACAGTTCATTCACAGAACCTTGACATATTTCTAGTATGAAAGTGAATATGTTCTACTGTGACAGCAAGATATATTCAATAGACAAATCATTACTTTGTATAATTTGGTATGATATATGTTCATGTATATCAAATGTTGAGTCAAACTTGTATTCATTGGTCATCATAGGGAAAAAGGAATTATATTTGAAGTTACAAATAAAATAGTACTTAGTTTGGTCAATGGTAAATTACTGCATAATAATTGTTGTCCATTTTTTAATACAAAAAAAAACAAAAGTAGATTCATTCAATTTCTAGTGTCGTTTATTGTGGTCTTTTTTATGTTCAATGATTTGAGGTCAGAGTTTGTTGATATTACTGGAATTGTTGACCACCACTGTTTAAGCTTTCTTTTCATATTCATAAAAGGATGTATTATGATGAACAATTTTAAAAGTTTCCTGGATAACTATAAGTTTTTCTAAAGTCTGAAATAAAAACAAACCCATATGAGAAAGTCTGTGTCTTCTCAAACTCTCATTACTTCTGAAGGCTTTTCCACATCCCTGGAAATCACATTTAAATGGTCTTTCGTCATCATGTAATTTTTCATGTGTTTTAAGATTTCCTAGAATAAAGACAATTTACATGCATGTTAACACTTTTAATGGCAAAATAAAATCATAGGCATCTTCATAGATGTTTTGGTTTGATCTATGGTGCTTAACGCCACTTTCAACAATATTTCACTTATATGTGGCGGTCAGTTTTATTGGTGGAGGAAACTGGAGTCCTTGGAGAAAACCACAGACCTGTCGGAAATTACAGACAAACTTTATCAAGTACACCTCTTCATGAACGGGGTTTGAATTCACAACTTTAGTGATGATAGGCACTGATTGCACAGGTAGTTGTAAATCCAATTACCATACGATCACGACCACGATGGCCCCTCTTCATAGAGGCATTGATCAAGTTGCTTAGATACATTATACTCCTTTCATTTCATTTTCATTGTATGGCTTGCAGTTCTACATTTTCATGCTGTGCAATGTATTTTTACACTTTCATATAGTGTGCTTTCCAGTTTTATACTCATATATACACTTTGGCCAAAGGTAAGTGCCACTTAATATATTTCATAAATATCTTTTTTTAGAAAATTAACTTTTTTAAAATGTGATTGCTGTAAAGAATATCTATACACATATGCTTTAATTAAATGTTTTACACAGTAATAAGTCCGTCACAGAAATATATGGGAAATACATGTAAAACAATGATCATACAGCATCAGGATTGGTTAGATCACACATTATTTTAAAAGATAAAGCAACTTGGAAAAATTCTATTGAATATTTGCCAGACACACTGTAAGAGCATGAAAGGTGTAAAAAAAGATGACAGACAATAAACATTACCATGCATTGTAACAGCCATATGTTATGGTAAGAAAATGAAAGTGTTGGTCTGCTAACAACGCTTATTGGGATATACATGTACATTGGTCATACATGCTATGCAAACTAGAGAAACATTTGAGTGTTGGTCACATGGAATAGAAATTTACGTCAACTAATCATGTGTTTCAAGACATCTGCAGCAAGCATTAACTTCCTGTTAGACACCTTTGTCCAATCGAAATTGTGATTACAGATATGTATAGTTTACAATGCATTTTATTGTTTTGTTAATGAATACAATTAATTCAATCCTGATTTTTTTTCCCTGGTATAATAACTAATGTTAAATAGTATGTACTTCAAACTTAACCTTTTTAGTTCAAATTCAGCTCAGGCGATGTGTACTCGATACAACATTATGTGATTTAGACACCCTTGTCCAATCGAAATTGTGATTACAGATATGTATAGTTTACAATGCATTTTATTGTTTTGTTAATGAATACAATTAATTCAATCCTGATTTTTTTTCCCTGATATAATAACTCAAGTTAAATAGTATGTACTTCAAACTTAACCTTTTTAGTTCAAATTCAGCTCAGGCGAGGTGTACTCGATACAACATTATGTGATAAAGTTTGTCAGTGGCTGGTCGATGGTTTTCTCTGGGTACTCCGGTTTCCTCCACCAATGAAACTGACAGCCACAATATAACTGAAATATTGTTCAAAGTGGCAATAAACATCATAGGCCAAGCCCTATTTGAGCTACATTTTTTGTACAAAAAGGCAGAACTAACCTTTTGAAGAGAATATTTTGTTACAATCTTCACACTTAAAACCTTTGCCTTCCCTTCTCTTTGGTTGAGTGATTCTCTCATTAATATGACCTTTGACCTCATCATTTTCATTATCAGTCTTGTTTCCGTCGTCTCCATTTAAGGAAGCATTTTTTGCTTTCTGATTTGCAATAGCAGATGAAATGGTTTGCTGTACTGATTCATTGAGTGCTTCCAATGGAACAATTTGACTCGTTGAGTCTTGTGCACCTGAAAAATAGAGATTAACATTTACAAACTAATAGCTGATCACAGAATACATAAATAATATAACATAGGAAAATACTAATAAAAATGATTTTAGATATGATAACAATATACAGTGAAACAAGTCGACACCAAACCAAACTTGGAACCACCTTAGTGTTCGGAATAGACAGGTGTTCGGTTTATACAGGTTAAATTAACAAAGTTTTCCTACATTAGGACTTTATTTAAAGTTCTGTTTATACAGGATTTCGGTTTATTCAGGGTTCGGTTTAGACAGGTTAAATTAACAAAGTTTTCCTACATTAGGACTTTATTTAAAGTTCTGTTTATACAGGATTTCGGTTTATTCAGGGTTCGGTTTAGACAGGTTAAATTAAAAAAGTTTTCCTACATTAGGACTTTATTTAAAGTTCTGTTTATACAGGATTTCGGTTTATTCAGGGTTCGGTTTAGACAGGTTAAATTAACAAAGTTTTCCTACATTAGGACTTTATTTAAAGTTCTGTTTATACAGGATTTCGGTTTATTCAGGGTTCGGTTTAGACAGGTTAAATTAACAAAGTTTTCCTACATTAGGACTTTATTTAAAGTTCTGTTTATACAGGATTTCGGTTTATTCAGGGTTCGGTTTAGACAGGTTAAATTAACCAGAGGCTCTCAAGAGCCTGTATCGTTCACCTGGTAATAAAAAAAACCAATTGGTCCTATGTAAAAACTATGTCCTGCAGTGGTAGTCATCTTGGAATTACGATCAACATAAAAAACACAAAGTTTGTAAAGGACCTTCCAATGATTGATGCACAGTTTAGGTTAAATCAGTGCAATAGCTTCAGAGAAGAATATATTTCTGTATTTTCCCCATATGGTTCTGTGTTAATACTATGACCTGTGGTGGCAGCCATCTTGGATTTCCGATCGGCATAAAAAACAGAGGACCTTCCAATGATCATTCCTGGGCAGTTTGGTTTCAACTGTCCAAGTGGTTTCAGAGAAGAAGCATTTTGAAAAAAAATTCCCATAGGTCCAATGTTAAACTAAGTCCTGCCATAGCCGCCATTTTGAATTTCATATCAGAACAAAAAACGTACAGTTTGTAGAGGACCATCCAATGAACATTCATGTACAGTTTGGCTTTAATCATATTTGTAGTTTCTGAGAAGAAGGCATTTGAACATTTTCCCATAGGGTCCAATGTTAATCTATGTCCTGCGGTGGTGGCCATCTTGGATTTCCGATCGGCATAAAAAACACACACCTTGTAGAGGACCTTCCAATGATCATTCCTGGGCAGTTTGGTTTCAATTATCCAAGTGGTTTCAGAGAAGAAGCATTTTGAAACATTTTTCCCATAGGGTCCAATGTTAAACTAAGTCCTGCCATAGCCGCCATTTTGAATTTCATATCAGAACAAAAAACGTAAAGTTTGTAGAGGACCATCCAATGAACATTCATGTACAGTTTGGCTTTAATCATATTTGCAGTTTCTGAGAAGAAGGCATTTGAACATTTTCCCATAGGGTCCAATGTTAATCTATGTTCTGCGGTGGTGGCCATCTTGGATTTCCGATCGGCATAAAAAACACACACCTTGTAGAGGACCTTCCAATGATCATTCCTGGGCAGTTTGGTTTCAATTATCCAAGTGGTTTCAGAGAAGAAGCGTTTTGAAACATTTTTCCCATAGGGTCCAATGTTAAACTAAGTCCCGCCGTAGCCGCCATTTTGAATTTCATACCGGAACAAAAAACGTACAGTTTGTAGAGGACCATCTAATGAACATTCATGTACAGTTTGGCTTTAATCATATTTGTAGTTTCTGAGAAGAAGGCATTTGAACATTTTCCCATAGGGTCCAATGTTAATCTATGTCCTGCGGTGGTGGCCATCTTGAATTTTCGATTGGCATAAAAAAACAGAAACTTTGTAGAGGACCTTCCAATGAACATTCCTGGGTAGTTTGGTTTCAATTATCCAAGTGGTTTCAGAGAAGAAGTGTTTTGAAACATTTTCCCCATAGGGTCCAATGTTAAACTAAGTCCTGCCGTAGCCGCCATTTTGAATTTCTTATCGGAACAAAAAACGTAAAGTTTGTAGAGGACCATCCAATGAACATTCATGTACAGTTTGGCTTTAATCATATTTGTAGTTTCTGAGAAGAAGGCATTTGAACATTTTCCCATACGGTCCAATGTTAATCTATGTATTGCGGTGGCGGCCATCTTGGATTTCCGATCGGCATACAAAACACATACCTTGTAGAGGACCTTCCAATGATCATTCCTGGGCAGTTTGGTTTCAATTATCCAAGTGGTTTCAGAGAAGAAGCGTTTTGAAACATTTTTCCCATAGGGTCCAATGTTAAACTAAGTCCTGCCGTAGCCGCCATTTTGAATTTCATACCGGAACAAAAAACGTAAAGTTTGTAGAGGACCATCTAATGAACATTCATGTACAGTTTGGCTTTAATCATATTTGTAGTTTCTGAGAAGAAGGCATTTGAACATTTTCCCATAGGGTCCAATGTTAATCTATGTCCTTCGGTGGTGGCCATCTTGAATTTTCGATCGGCATAAAAAAACAGAAACTTTGTAGAGGACCTTCCAATGAACATTCCTGGGCAGTTTGGTTTCAATTATCCAAGTGGTTTCAGAGAAGAAGCGTTTTGAAACATTTTTCCCATAGGGTCCAATGTTAAACTAAGTCCTGCCGTAGCCGCCATTTTGAATTTCTTATCGGAACAAAAAACGTAAAGTTTGTAGAGGACCATCCAATGAACATTCATGTACAGTTTGGCTTTAATCATATTTGTAGTTTCTGAGAAGAAGGCATTTGAACATTTTCCCATAGGGTCCAATGTTAATGTATGTATTGCGGTGGCGGCCATCTTGGATTTCCGATCGGCATAAAAAACAAAATTTTGTAGAGGACCTTCCAATGATCATTCCTGGGCAGTTTGGTTTCAACTGTCCAAGTGGTTTCAGAGAAGAAGCGTTTTGAAACATTTTCCCCATAGGGTCCAATGTTAAACTAAGTCCTGCCGTAGCCGCCATTTTGAATTTCATATCGGAACAAAAAACGTAAAGTTTGTAGAGGACCATCCAATGAACATTCATGTACAGTTTGGCTTTAATCATATTTGCAGTTTCTGAGAAGAAGGCATTTGAACATTTTCCCATAGGGTCCAATGTTAATCTATGTCCTGCGGTGGTGGCCATCTTGGATTTCCGATCGGCATAAAAAACACACACCTTGTAGAGGACCTTCCAATGATCATTCCTGGGCAGTTTGGTTTCAATTATCCAAGTGGTTTCAGAGAAGAAGCATTTTGAAACATTTTTCCCATAGGGTCCAATGTTAAACTAAGTCCCGCCGTAGCCGCCATTTTGAATTTCATACCGGAACAAAAAACGTACAGTTTGTAGAGGACCATCTAATGAACATTCATGTACAGTTTGGCTTTAATCATATTTGTAGTTTCTGAGAAGAAGGCATTTGAATATTTTCCCATAGGGTCCAATGTTAATCTATGTCATGCGGTGGTGGCCATCTTGGATTTCCGATCGGCATAAAAAACAGAAACTTTGTAGAGGACCTTCCAATGATCATTCCTGGGCAGTTTGGTTTCAACTGTCCAAGTGGTTTCAGAGAAGAAGCATTTTGAAACATTTTTCCCATAGGGTCCAATGTTAAACTAAGTCCCGCCGTAGCCGCCATTTTGAATTTCATACCGGAACAAAAAACGTACAGTTTGTAGAGGACCATCTAATGAACATTCATGTACAGTTTGGCTTTAATCATATTTGTAGTTTCTGAGAAGAAGGCATTTGAATATTTTCCCATAGGGTCCAATGTTAATCTATGTCCTGCGGTGGCGGCCATCTTGGATTTCCGATCGGCATAAAAAACAGAAACTTTGTAGAGGACCTTCCAATGATCATTCCTGGGCAGTTTGGTTTCAACTGTCCAAGTGGTTTCAGAGAAGAAGCATTTTGAAACATTTTTCCCATAGGGTCCAATGTTAAACTAAGTCCCGCCGTAGCCGCCATTTTGAATTTCATACCGGAACAAAAAACGTACAGTTTGTAGAGGACCATCTAATGAACATTCATGTACAGTTTGGCTTTAATCATATTTGTAGTTTCTGAGAAGAAGGCATTTGAATATTTTCCCATAGGGTCCAATGTTAATCTATGTCCTGCGGTGGCGGCCATCTTGGATTTCCGATCGGCATAAAAAACAGAAACTTTGTAGAGGACCTTCCAATGATCATTCCTGGGCAGTTTGGTTTCAACTGTCCAAGTGGTTTCAGAGAAGAAGCATTTTGAAACATTTTTCCCATAGGGTCCAATGTTAAACTAAGTCCTGCCGTAGTCGCCATTTTGAATTTCATATCGGAACAAAAAACCTTAAGATTGTAGAGGACCATCCAATGAACATTCATGTACAGTTTGGCTTTAATCATATTTGTAGTTTCTGAGAAGAAGGCATTTTAACATTTTCCCATAGGGTCCAATGTTAATCTATGTCCTGCGATGGCGGCCATCTTGGATTTCCGATCGGCATAAAAAACAGTAACTTGGTAAAGGACATTCCAATGATCAATCCTTTACAGTTTGGGTTCAGTCAGTTCATTAGTTTCAGAGAAGAAGATCTTTGAAATTTCAGCCAATCAGAGCATATTATTGGCCCTGGCAGCCATATTGAATATTCGACTGGAACGAAAAACAGTAACTTTGTAGAGGACCATCCAAGGAACATTCCTGCTAAGTTCGGTTCCAATCGGCCAAGTGGTTTCGGAGAAGAAGCTTGAAATGTGAAAAGTTTACAGACGACAGACGACAGACGCCAGACGACAGACGACGGACGCCAAGTGATGGCAATAGTTCACCTGGACCTTTGGTCCAGGTGAACTAACAAAGTTTTCCTACATTAGGACTTTATTTAAAGTTCTGTTTATACAGGATTTCGGTTTATTCAGTGTTCGGTTTAGACAGGCTTCACTGTATATATTTAACAGAACACTTTAAACAAGCAACACTAGATTTTACAAAATTAAGGGCCTAGCAAACTTTATATAACTACCTGTGGGTTATGAAGCTGTTTATTTATTAAGTTTGAGTTGATTTTGAGATATAAATTTAAAAAAAATACTGATTACACAAATGTGGTTAAGGTTTGATTTCAAAGATGTAACATACTAGTACTTTAATTGACATTTATTTCTGCTTGCACAGCTATATTTACTGTGTGAATTAGTCATTTGTAATATATTCAAAACTAGTAAAAGGTTGTGGATCAGGCCTTGATAATTTTTGCCATTGATGTGAAACCGGAATGTATATAAAAAATAAAACCAAAAACATATTTTCTTATTTCTAGGTATTACAGTGGAACTTCAGTGGCTTGAACTTCCGATAACTCAAACACACTTTGACAGTCCTTTCAAATATTTTGAAAGACAAAAAGAAATAAAATCAGGTCTGTAATTTGAGAGAGAAGTATTGTTTTTTTTAAAACTTTATTAAGATTGTAAACATTTGATCAAGTGTTACTGTATTGTTTCAATTATGGTCGAGTGTAGCTCAGCTTGCCCAGTACAGTCAGCAACATATGTCTCTGATTCACTATTCTTTCTTGATTAATTGTAATCAACAGGTAAAAATCAAGCCACAGCTAAATAACCTTTAATTGTAATGTGAACAGTTATAATCAGTACAGGTATGTTTTCTTTTATTTGGGTATACTAATTACGCCCAATTAAATATTTGACACTTCCGGAGTTCAAGCTTGAAAAGGTAATTTGTACTGATTTATTATTTTAGGACCATAAAAATAGTTTGACTGTTCGAGAAATCAGGAATTATTTGACATGGAATTAACTGAAAAATTGATGTGACTACAAAACAGTTCGAGAGACCCATTGTTCAAGCCATCCAAGTTCGAGCTACCGAAGTTCGACTGTAATTACTTTATCTAATCATGTAAAAAATATAAAAAAATTATTTGAAAAAAAAAAGTAATAATTGAACTATATAAAATTCAATTTAAACAAAACTTAAGATTGATGATTAATAAACATGAGTTTTTGTCATTTTTTCTGTCGGTCATTCATAAATCAGTAAGCATGGTTGATTAGAGTGAACACATGTCACATGGTGGAAAATATCAGACCAGATTGTTTTTCAACTGAAATTCCTTGTTAGTACTGTATGTTATGAAGAAATCAAATTAAATACCTGAAGACTGGATGACTATAACAACTTCGTTTGATGCCGATTTTCTTGGCCTCCCTAAAAAATAGAAAAAATCCCTAGAGTAGATCATACGATGTTTATGCTTCAAAATATTCAAATACATGTGGCCACAGTATTTTGGTGTAATAGAAAGCATACCTCATGTTAATTTTTTTCATCCATCAAGGAATATTATGATTTTTTTTACCCATGTGTTAAAATTTTTATATTACTTTTATATTATGTATATCATGAAGTTTTTAACATTTTGTTATATATATACATCCATGCATTCTTACAAAATAATTTTGTGATTAAGCACAATGTGCGAATAGAAGAAAACAAAGTCCAGACTGGAAGTATGAATCAGCTGATGACCTTTTGTTTACTTGAAGTGGTTAGTTACCCTTCCGAAGCACCCGAGTTCACCCCCGTTGGGGTTTGTTTTGCTCGATCTTTAGTTTTCTGTGTAGTGTTTTGTAGATCATTGCTTGTCTTTTTTTCTTTAGGCCATTGCATTGTCTGTCCTTCAATTTACTACTTCTGATTACCTCCATTGGAATCATCAAACTTTTCTAGAAGTTAATCATACACATCATGATTTAATTTTTGATTAAAGTAAAAGTACTGATGTAAATAAAATGTGATACAGTGAATGAAATCCTTTGTTGTTTGTTTTTTTTTGTTTTTTTTTTCAATGTTGGATGCAGAGCACATAAATACCTTGTTGACCTAAATAATTTGCTTAGTAAACAAGACAGTTTGTAAATTAGTAATTGGTAACCTGTCTAACTATTTGGTATCTGTTTTATTAAATAGTTAACTATTTAAACCAAGTTATTGTTGATATTCCCTTGAGCGACCCCTCCCAATCACTAACGTCTACTCTATGTAAATATCAACAGATTTCAAATTCACCTCTTCTGCCTGGGGTTGTAGATTTACGTGCCATTGGTCTTTTTCTTTTCAAAGACATCTCCTCAATAACATCAGGATTATAGTCAGAATCACTGTCACTTCCTTCTTCATTCACCAAATCAGGATTTTTATAATCTCTAAAAAAAAAAATCATTTTTAACATGTTTAATAAGACATGAAAGAAGAACCATCCCAAATGCTGGTCAATAAAAATATGCAAGGGATAAAAATAATCGCATACAAGTTAACAGGGATATATCAGCAGTGTTAGTCCCATAAATAGTAATTATATAATGCCTCTATCAATAAAAAGTTAAAGAAAGTTGTGTCCAGGTTAAGGATATGTTGTTTAACGCCACTTTCAACAATATTTCAGTTATATTGTGGCGGTCAGTGTTTTTAATGGAGGAGGCCCGAGTACCTGGAGAAAACCACCTACCTGCCACAAGTCACTGACAAACTTTATCATATAATGTAGTATCGAGTACATCTCGCCTGAGAGGGATTCCAACCAACAGCTTAAGTAGTGATAGGTAGTTGTAAATCCTACTACCATGGGACTACCGTACTATGCATGTTGTATATAAAGTTTTTGCTTGATAAACTATAAAGCTGATAAATTTTACTGTCCTGCTCCTCTATACATTTTTATCCGGCATATCAATTATTCAATTTTTTTTTTTAAATATTAAACAAAAAAAGTACCTAAATTTAAATGGGATCATTCTTCTCCTTGCTGGTACCTTCCCTGATCTTCTTTCAATATCATAATCATTGGCTTGAACAGCTATTTCTACCAAAGATTTGTCATCTTTTGTCTCACCATCTTCCTTTAATAGTTGATTAGATTTTTCGCCAATATTATTCACTTCTCGGATTTCCACCTCTAGCTCAGAAAACTCCCCTTTAATTGTTTTATTTTGAACTGGTATAAGAGGTTCCACTTCATAAAATGTATTATTAGTTGTACATGTCTGACTATCTGAATACATGACTTCACTAACATTTGTCTGACAACTAGTGCCAACAATATATGTGGTCTGGTTACCAGATTCTGTACAGGTATAGACAACTGAATGACCACCAGCTGTAACAATTTCTCCTCCATCTTCCCCTGAATCCTCCACTGCATCACCACATTTAATGATGTATCCCGATTCATTGTCTACTTGTACTGTCAAAGTCTCACTACCAGATAATTGTAGTTGATTCTGAAGATCTTCCAGTGAAATGTATTTACCACTATCAGAGTTTTCAGGTACAGTGTCACTACCTGTAGAATAAAAAAAAATTAATTTAAATAATTAAATCAAAAACTTAGATATTTGAAACATACTTTTCTGCTAAATTATTTCCTCAACTTGGTATTGAAGTAAAATCATTTCCATCCCTAGTCAACCTGATACAGGGAGGACGTGAACAGACACAAAGGGAAATGCTTGGACCACCATTGTCAGTTTATTCAAATGTCTCCCATCTGTAATAAAAACTTAATTTGTCCAGCTCTGTTCTGTTTTTATTGGGTACCCTGTTGCACAGAACTAGAAAACGGCAACCGTTGTGAGAAAAAAACACAAACGAATAAATCACAAAATTTGTCTTCAATTTCAATAATTTTTTCAGCTATGTTCTCTCCAATCACTGTACTTTAAACATTGTTGAGCGAGTAGGTGATTGTTATTGAATGGCAACAAGCAGTATTTCAGCTATATCCATGACCAGAACAAGTTATATTTTGATAAGATGATGATGATATCCAGTTTGTACTAAACCAAAACGCTGAGTTTTATTTTAATAGTACTAGCTCACTGAAACAACGGTCTGAGGGTAGACATGTCACTCCACTCTGACACATTACTGATTCTGAGCCAACCAGTCTTTGCTCTTACTCTTTAATGTTTGCTTAGCAAAGAAGCAACAAATACCAATTTCATGGTCTTCGGTTTGACCTGACCGGGATTTGAACCCATGATCTACTACACTCGAGGCTAGTACGCTAACCATTACACCAACGATGCAGTTAGTACCCAGTTGAACTCATCTAGATAATGGCAACATTACTAAATAAAGGTAATAACAAAATTTTATCGACAATTTACATTTTTATTCCTGCGAGTGTTTGTGTAGATAGGGCCCAAATGCACTGCTTTACCCGGGAGCCTATAATGCTGTTAAGACGGGCCCTGCTTCTATGGACTAATTTATTGTCAATTATCACATGACAGTTTGAAAATAAAAATGCACTGTGAATTTATTTCTTAATAATAGTTATGAAATGTAAATATATACATGTAGATAGAACTATTTCTTTGTGGTGCCTTCTGGTTTTTTTTCCAGTTCATCTGACAGTATGCTGTTGGTCAAAGACAAATGTGATCCAAGTTGGCATTGGAATAGTACCTGAACTGTGTTCTACTCAAGGATAATTTACGGCGGAGTCTATAAATTCTAATTTCATTCAATAGATAGATGGATAAAGATTTGTCAACATTTTCGTTAGTTTCACTATACACATTTGTATATACACCTTCAATATGTAGCGTTGAAAATTTCACACATATTGTTCTTTACAGATGATCATGATTATTGGAAGTTAGAAATGTAACAAAAAAATCAACACATGGTGTGGCAATAATATATACAACTTGTATCTGAACTTCCTTAAATCACAATGGATGATGTATTTCACAAAATATCTATCATATTTCATTAATAAATAAACAACCATAATATTTTTTGCTGATTTCAAGTACATGTTTTAAGAAGCTAATTAAAATAGCATGGAGCCAGACTGAAACATCTGTCAATGGACACAATAGCGATATCTTTCTTTAGTCTCATAAATCTCGAGAAGTCTCAGTACACCATGGCTTGTCAATACGCATGTTTTGAATCATTTCGATTCCGTCAAAAGTTTATTTTCATCTGCCAGATGACATGATTTTGATGAAATGATAGGCACTGAACTTCCAGTGTCAATGTACACAACGAAACCTGCAATCGATACGTGGCGTTTTAACGTTCCTCAACTTAAAGAATTCTTAACATTTTCTGTAAAAAATAGATGTCAATTAAATTATTTTATTTGTACCAAAGACTTCAATGCACAAACAAATACTTCTCGAAAATTAAATTTGGATTTAATTGATATTGATGAATGAAAAATGTCCTGCGTCGAAGAGCGATCCATTCATGTCTTTCGGTGAAAAAAAATACATTGAGCAACTTTCCTTTTTATATATACAGTTGTAGCATTTAATTGTGTCAGCCGGACACTTTTACATATGTTATAGTGTCCAGCAGATGTCTTACCCTAACCCTAACCCAATCATACTAGCAACTAGGACACAATTTCATAGCACCGGACACTATTTCATATCGCAATCTCTATAAAATATTGTCCGGGGGGACACTTTAACTATAAGACACTTTTATGTCATACACAGTTACTATGTATTTGTGTTTTTTCCTTTTTATTTTGTTATTTGGATTCAAACAACGGCTATATTTTGATTCTATCTCGTACGGGATCGAAAAATATCCTCAATAAAATAGTGTAAAATTAGCAGGATTTTTTTCTTCAGAATAAAGGAAAGATTTCATTTTGAAACTATATATTTTAATTTGTCTAATCTATATCCGTTCCTAAAATTTTCCCGTAAGGACTATGTGCTATTCCGTCATACACACACATATTTTATATGACGGAATAAATCATATTCTAGACTACGCTCTATTCTGTCCTGTTTTCTTGAGTCTTTTATTAAAGCGACGGGATAGATTTTGGATCAGTATTTACAGTAGTGTTTGATAGATAATTTTTGTATCTGCTCCATAAACTTTCCCGTATAGCAGAGATTTTGAAATTCGTTGGACCTATCGGATCTAGGGGGCAGAAAATCATGAGGTCCGCCAATAAAGTCGGTAATGCCGGTCCCCATGTCCGCCAAACATTTTTGAATGATGTGTTTACTTTTTTAATGGAAGTCGGAAACGCAGGTCGTGTTGTAAATACCGGAACAAGTTCGGTCAACTCGGAATTCGTAACCGCATTGATATACGTGATATTTTATCTGTTTTTGGTAAATATTATTGGTAACTGTCATGAAAATAAATATATTTGAATATATTGTGATGCGCAAGATGATCTTTTCGAGTGAAAAGTCCCCCAAAAAATAATCAAATAAAAGAACATGACATCCCTGATTTGTATCGTTCCCTTCACCGAATCCGTTTCTATTTAGAATTTTGTTTACAGTTCCAGCAACATGGCAATGTGTCGATCATAAAAATGTGGTCGTTAAATGACAACATGATTGAGAGACTGCTTAGGGAAATTGAACTGGAGATTGAGAGAGTCTAATGACTTTTAGAATATTGTTATTGTAATCTCAATAAAAAATTTAAAAATAATGTTTTAAATCAGGTAAATTTTTCAAAGTTTGAGGGTATCCCTAGCTGGATTTGGCTACTCTTTTTTGGTGCATGGTTTCAACTTTTTGGTTTATTCTGGATGGTGACTGTTCTTCCTATTTTAGGCCTCTACCAGTACTAATGAAGTTAAATAGTCTGCTAGACTAAAATAATAATAACGGTATGACATTGCTTGGTTTTAAAACAATTTTACATAAAAATGTAGGTCCGGCAAAAATTCCTAGGTTCTGGACATATGCCCAGCAAAATGAAAACAAATTTCAAAAAGTCTGGTATAGACAATAAAAGATTCAAGAATACGCTCTATTCCGTCATTTATATTTATGACGGAATAAAGTGTATTCTTGAGTCTTTTATTAAAGATACAGGATAGATTTTGTAGCATTCTTTGTGGTTTATTCTGTCATTTATTGAAACGACGGGATAGATTTTGGATCAGTATATAGTGTTTGATAGCCAAGATTCTTAATACATATTGTGGCGATGGGATAGATTTTGTATCAGTATATAGTGTTTGATAGCCAAGATTCTTAATACATATCATGGCGACGGGATAGATTTTGGATCAGTATATAGTTTTTGATAGCCAAGATTCTTAATACATATTGTGGCGATGGGATAGATTTTGGATCAGTATATAGTGTTTGATAGCCAAGATTCTTAATACATATCATGGCGACGGGATAGATTTTGGATCAGTATATAGTGTTTGATAGCCAAGATTCTTAATACATATCATGGCGACGGGATAGATTTTGGATCAGTATATAGTGTTTGATAGCCAAGATTCTTAATACATATTGTGGCGATGGGATAGATTTTGGATCAGTATATAGTGTTTGATAGCCAAGATTCTTAATACATATCATGGCGACGGGATAGATTTTGGATCAGTATATAGTGTTTGATAGCCAAGATTCTTAATACATATTGTGGCGATGGGATAGATTTTGGATCAGTATATAGTGTTTGATAGCCAAGATTCTTAATACATATCATGGCGACGGGATAGATTTTGGATCAGTATATAGTGTTTGATAGCCAAGATTCTTAATACATATCATGGCGACGGGATAGATTTTGGATCAGTATATAGTGTTTGATAGCCAAGATTCTTAATACATATCATGGCGACGGGATAGATTTTGGATCAGTATATAGTGTTTGATAGCCAAGATTCTTCATATATATCGTGGCGACGGGATAGATTTTGGATCAGTATACAGAGCTCCAGATAAGCTGCGTATTTGCGTTTTTTACGCTATGAAAACGAGTAAAAACGCATGTATTATCAGATCAGAGTGTACATTTACGCATACATATTGCTGTGTAAGCAAACTTTCCAAATTCAGAGCGTACTTGTACGCTGTTGACGATAATACATTGTGTACATAAACAATATATTTTTGACTTTGAGAAATTCCCAGTAATTACTTCTCTTTATACTTTTCGAAAGAGAAAGTGTACACATCCGAGGGGTACCGATCGAATGTTTGCCTTTCTAAGCATCGATGTCAAAAGAGATCTGATTGGATGTTTAGGATAAATCATCCAATCGCGGTCAATATTACAAATAAATGCGGTTTATTTAAGAACTAAAACGAAAGTGAATTTGGGAACACGTTGTTCGTTGAAAATGAGCAAGAACATGAATAAGCGCGCTACGGAAAATTATATACTTTTTTAAAAGTTCCTGACAGTTTCATCTGTGTCTAGTGACAGTATAGTTAAAGGAATCATTGATGACATTATCAACATGGCTGTGAAAACTGCCGAAGTCGACGAGCAAAAAAACAAAATATTTACAACATTTTATTAATAAACATGACACAATCGTGTCAAATTAAACAGAGATATACATTTCACTTGCATCCTGTGTTTATTGAATAACACTTGTGTCCAACATGTAAGCAATCTTTTCTGAAGTAGAGAGTACAACAGTGCAAAGGAAATATGCAAATACGCATCATTTTCAAAAGTAGGAGGTAATTACCCTTTGGACTTGAAAATTATCTGGAGCTCTGAGTATATAGTGTTTGATAGCCAAGATTCTTAATACATATTGTGGCGACGGGATAGATTTTGGATCAGTATATAGTGTTTGATAGCCAAGATTCTTAATACATATCATGGCGACGGGATAGATTTTGGATCAGTATATAGTTTTTGATAGCCAAGATTCTTAATACATATTGTGGCGATGGGATAGATTTTGGATCAGTATATAGTGTTTGATAGCCAAGATTCTTAATACATATCATGGCGACGGGATAGATTTTGGATCAGTATATAGTGTTTGATAGCCAAGATTCTTAATACATATCATGGCGACGGGATAGATTTTGGATCAGTATATAGTGTTTGATAGCCAAGATTCTTAATACATATTGTGGCGATGGGATAGATTTTGGATCAGTATATAGTGTTTGATAGCCAAGATTCTTAATACATATCATGGCGACGGGATAGATTTTGGATCAGTATATAGTGTTTGATAGCCAAGATTCTTAATACATATTGTGGCGATGGGATAGATTTTGGATCAGTATATAGTGTTTGATAGCCAAGATTCTTAATACATATCATGGCGACGGGATAGATTTTGGATCAGTATATAGTGTTTGATAGCCAAGATTCTTAATACATATCATGGCGACGGGATAGATTTTGGATCAGTATATAGTGTTTGATAGCCAAGATTCTTAATACATATCATGGCGACGGGATAGATTTTGGATCAGTATATAGTGTTTGATAGCCAAGATTCTTCATATATATCGTGGCGACGGGATAGATTTTGGATCAGTATACAGAGCTCCAGATAAGCTGCGTATTTGCGTTTTTTACGCTATGAAAACGAGTAAAAACGCATGTATTATCAGATCAGAGTGTACATTTACGCATACATATTGCTGTGTAAGCAAACTTTCCAAATTCAGAGCGTACTTGTACGCTGTTGACGATAATACATTGTGTACATAAACAATATATTTTTGACTTTGAGAAATTCCCAGTAATTACTTCTCTTTATACTTTTCGAAAGAGAAAGTGTACACATCCGAGGGGTACCGATCGAATGTTTGCCTTTCTAAGCATCGATGTCAAAAGAGATCTGATTGGATGTTTAGGATAAATCATCCAATCGCGGTCAATATTACAAATAAATGCGGTTTATTTAAGAACTAAAACGAAAGTGAATTTGGGAACACGTTGTTCGTTGAAAATGAGCAAGAACATGAATAAGCGCGCTACGGAAAATTATATACTTTTTTAAAAGTTCCTGACAGTTTCATCTGTGTCTAGTGACAGTATAGTTAAAGGAATCATTGATGACATTATCAACATGGCTGTGAAAACTGCCGAAGTCGACGAGCAAAAAAACAAAATATTTACAACATTTTATTAATAAACATGACACAATCGTGTCAAATTAAACAGAGATATACATTTCACTTGCATCCTGTGTTTATTGAATAACACTTGTGTCCAACATGTAAGCAATCTTTTCTGAAGTAGAGAGTACAACAGTGCAAAGGAAATATGCAAATACGCATCATTTTCAAAAGTAGGAGGTAATTACCCTTTGGACTTGAAAATTATCTGGAGCTCTGAGTATATAGTGTTTGATAGCCAAGATTCTTAATACATATTGTGGCGATGGGATAGATTTTGGATCAGTATATAGTGTTTGATAGCCAAGATTCTTAATACATATCATGGCGACGGGATAGATTTTGGATCAGTATATAGTTTTTGATAGCCAAGATTCTTAATACATATTGTGGCGATGGGATAGATTTTGGATCAGTATATAGTGTTTGATAGCCAAGATTCTTAATACATATCATGGCGACGGGATAGATTTTGGATCAGTATATAGTGTTTGATAGCCAAGATTCTTAATACATATCATGGCGACGGGATAGATTTTGGATCAGTATATAGTGTTTGATAGCCAAGATTCTTAATACATATTGTGGCGATGGGATAGATTTTGGATCAGTATATAGTGTTTGATAGCCAAGATTCTTAATACATATCATGGCGACGGGATAGATTTTGGATCAGTATATAGTGTTTGATAGCCAAGATTCTTAATACATATTGTGGCGATGGGATAGATTTTGGATCAGTATATAGTGTTTGATAGCCAAGATTCTTAATACATATCATGGCGACGGGATAGATTTTGGATCAGTATATAGTGTTTGATAGCCAAGATTCTTAATACATATCATGGCGACGGGATAGATTTTGGATCAGTATATAGTGTTTGATAGCCAAGATTCTTAATACATATCATGGCGACGGGATAGATTTTGGATCAGTATATAGTGTTTGATAGCCAAGATTCTTCATATATATCGTGGCGACGGGATAGATTTTGGATCAGTATACAGAGCTCCAGATAAGCTGCGTATTTGCGTTTTTTACGCTATGAAAACGAGTAAAAACGCATGTATTATCAGATCAGAGTGTACATTTACGCATACATATTGCTGTGTAAGCAAACTTTCCAAATTCAGAGCGTACTTGTACGCTGTTGACGATAATACATTGTGTACATAAACAATATATTTTTGACTTTGAGAAATTCCCAGTAATTACTTCTCTTTATACTTTTCGAAAGAGAAAGTGTACACATCCGAGGGGTACCGATCGAATGTTTGCCTTTCTAAGCATCGATGTCAAAAGAGATCTGATTGGATGTTTAGGATAAATCATCCAATCGCGGTCAATATTACAAATAAATGCGGTTTATTTAAGAACTAAAACGAAAGTGAATTTGGGAACACGTTGTTCGTTGAAAATGAGCAAGAACATGAATAAGCGCGCTACGGAAAATTATATACTTTTTTAAAAGTTCCTGACAGTTTCATCTGTGTCTAGTGACAGTATAGTTAAAGGAATCATTGATGACATTATCAACATGGCTGTGAAAACTGCCGAAGTCGACGAGCAAAAAAACAAAATATTTACAACATTTTATTAATAAACATGACACAATCGTGTCAAATTAAACAGAGATATACATTTCACTTGCATCCTGTGTTTATTGAATAACACTTGTGTCCAACATGTAAGCAATCTTTTCTGAAGTAGAGAGTACAACAGTGCAAAGGAAATATGCAAATACGCATCATTTTCAAAAGTAGGAGGTAATTACCCTTTGGACTTGAAAATTATCTGGAGCTCTGAGTATATAGTGTTTGATAGCCAAGATTCTTAATACATATCGTGGCGACGGGATAGATTTTGGATCAGTATATAGTGTTTGATTTTTTTTTATATATATAAAATACTAGTATAATAATTTCAAGATATATCTGAAAGGGTTTTCTTTGGGGTAATTATAGAGAAAAAAGGGGCTAGGTATTTTTGGGGGGGAGGAAAATGAGAAAAAAAATATTGCAAAAATACGGGAGGGTTTATTCTATCCCGTATTAGTATTACAAAAAAATTGAGAAAAATAAAAATACAGAAAAAATACAGAATAGTTTATTCTATCCCATATTAGTATTAAAATAAAAATTAATTGGGAAATAAAGTACGGGTAAGTAAGGGGTGAGTACATTTCATATAGCTGTATATACAAATGTATACAAGTCAAGTGAGTTATCAATATATACATAGACCTATTTTTTATTTCTTTATTTATTAGTTTAAACATATTTTATTAATTAATTCAATATAACATTACAATATTCAGCTATATACATAACATAATAAGAAGAAATTAATAGGATTGGGAAACAAGTTACAAGAACTTATATTAATCCCTATCCGTAGGAATAAATTTCATATATACTATACTGTGAATCTCTAAGGGGAGAAGCAAATAGAACTAACTTACAAATTTGATATAAATTACAGAAGGTATAAGAAAATAAAACAAAGAAAGTGATATGGTGTTTGATGTAAAAAATGTTTGATTCAAAGTAATTAAAAAAGAAGAAAAAAGAAGAATGATTTTGTATCGTGAAATCTTTCCTTTATTCGCAAATTTAAAAAAAGGAATGTTGGTCAAATGTTTACAACCCAGAAATAATCTATCCCGTATGTAGACTTTACGGGATAGAATCAAGATATAGCCCAAACTGTGCAGTGCCAGTGTGCCAGGGGGACGTGTGGTTGTAGAATGCGGTGAAATTTAGTGATGAAGATTATATCAGTATCAATATTTATATTAGAAAAAGACGTCGCCAAAAGTGACAAAAACAAAAATAAATGCCTTGGATTAAAAAAACTGTTTAGAGATATTTCAAACATCATGCATGTCCACTGTCAACATTTTTTGTCTGAGTCTTTAGGGGCAACGACCCCACAAGACATTTAGCTTCATTTATTAGCTTCAATATACTGTTATTGTTTGTGTATAGATGGTTTACATTTGTTGAGGAATATCTAAATACTTCTATGGGAAGTTGATTAACATCAAAAGGAAAAAGAAAGATCTAAAATTACCACCTTCTTGAACACAAGCGGCAGCCATTTTTCATTCGCAACTAAGGTTTAGCTAAAACCCACAAATTAAGAAATGATCTCTCACGTACCAGTATATGCCCTTGAAACATTTCCATGTTTGTATGATTTATAGCTACTTAGACTTAGATAACACGAGATATCGATTGCAATAAGATCGAATAAGATAGACAGACAGAACATCATGCAGATTAAGTAAAAAAGATTATAAAATTGTCAAAATAAACATAGCAAGTCCAATCAATAACATGGCTGTTAATTTTTTTTTTCTTTTCCTCTTTCCTTTTTTGCTTGTTTCAGTAGAGGAACGGAGCGTGTTCGGAAGTAAGTTTTAGACTGAACCGAATATTACAAAACCTTGAAGTAAAAGAAAATGTCGTTTGGTTCCAAAGCATAAAACTGGACAATATTTTTTTGTTTTTGCTTCAATGATAAAAATTCAGTTTTTTCTTAAATTTTTGCAAAAAAAAAAGGTGAGGGGGTATAGTTTTGCTCCCCACTCCCCTCATACTTTTCAAAGTTGGGGAGCAATTGCCCCTCCGCCTGGCTCATACGCGGCTATAGAATTAACATTATTTTCAAGTATAGATGTGTCACGGTTTTTCAAGTCTATGATTGAAGTTATATTAAATTACGAAATGATACGTAAGTGTAAGAAACATAGATTGTCGCGTGATCACTGTGGAAATGGTAGTAGTAATCTAAAAATAGATTCATGGCGGTGAATATGCCATGACGTTTTACAGTCATGCGCTGCAAATAGTTCCAAAATTCGATAATATAACAGAGAAAGTAAAAATGATCATAACAAAATAGAAAAGAAATATCTTTTGAAAGCACAATTAAAACTTTTTTAAATTATGTAATATTTCAAAACTATATATTTAGTAAGGATGTTACGTTTATATACCGGTAACAGGGGCGGATCCAGGATTTGTGGTTGGGGGGGGGGGGGGGGGGGGGGGTGAGCAGACGAGGGGTCTGGGGACGCTTAAGGTCCTCAGCGGGTCCAAGGCAGAGCCCTGGTAGGGGCCCAGGAGGGCGAAGCCCCCGCCCCCCGGAAACTCTGGGGGTTTGAGGAATTACAGACATTTATTTGAACGACAATTTTGAACCAACCACACCATTTTTATCAGACCAAAAAAACTTGACTGAGTCTTAATTTTGTCGGATAATTGTTAACAGTATGTTTTTGTCAGATTATAAGAACCTAAAGTAAAACTTTTTGTGAACAACCGTGATGCGAATTGTTCAACTCATGACTGATCGATCACGATATTTTAACCCTTCAAAGAACTATTGGTTTAGTTTTAACGCATTCTTTATTTCACTAATTGGTCTGTACTTTCGGTGCTTGTCCTTTCGGGTGGTTCTAGTTAATACTGCCCGTCCGGATGGAACTTTTCTTTTCGTCGTTTGATTCATTCATTGAAAATATGATTCGACCGTTCTTGTTTATAGACAAACAAAACCGGAAATTGTCAATACATGAACTTGTTGTTGATTTCTGATCAGCTAACGTAACTAAATTAGATGATCAGAATCGTTTCATGCAGCATTAATGTTAGCATATTCGCCTTTGTTTGTCTATAAACAAGAACGAATCATACGTTTTCAATGAATGAACCAACGGCGAAACGAAAGGCTTCATCCGGACGGACAGTATACTGATCATTTATCAATGGGTAGAGCTTTTTAGAATGATATCCCATTTACTTCTAATATCATTACTATTCATTTTGACTTACAGGTCACGAGTTAACCATTCATGAAAAAGTTGCTTGTTGAACTGCTTAATTAACTTTGTATAACATGTTTTGCGAATATTAGGGGGGGGGGGGGGGGGGGGCGCACGCCCCGCACGCCCCCTCTAAATCCGCCTCTGGATAACGCCGTTTAGGTTACCGACTGAGCAAAGTTCTATCCGGTTACTACATTGTTAAACGGTTAACCGAACCTTTATTCTTACGTATATAATCATTAAAATAGAATTTCCCTCGTTAATAAGATTATCTTATAAGTTCATGTCTGATATAATAAGTGAACAAGCATTTCAATTCTGTGTTCGATGCACAGAGAAACTTGCACTGTGTCCATGACTTTTGTTTCATGTCAATTTGTGAAGGATTTAATTTGGTTTCGGGGAAATTTGGTAATCCATCTGATGACGTCTCTGGCAAACATGCGTTTCTAAATTTGTTTCTACCGCATATGACGACCTAAGCAACTATACTAAATGCAGAATTACAAAATCGAAGTAGGGTTGTATATTTATACATAATTATCTCACAGGCAATTGTGTCATGGAAGTATCCCTTTTTTCTAACTTTCTATTTCTTAAAGCCTTCGTTAGAAGGTTGAAATGTGCGACTATCGTGACCGGAATACACTCAATTCAAATGCCGTCGCCAGTTCTTCTCTTCTTTCAATTTCCACACACCGTCATCTTATTGACGATTATGTGCCGTGCTATCGAAAATAATCCCTTACCTCTGCTATTCACTAGTAATTTACCTCCACAACCTCCCCCGTAAGAGCAAAATCAAGCACAAACCTGAAACCTCCAGTGAGATTGACAGTCATACTGAAGATATATCCAAGCTTAGTAAAACAGTTTCAAGATCAACATGTTAGATACTTTCGACGGTAAACACCAAGCATATCTAAATGGATTTCAAAGGGGGAGGATCAGTTTCTACAAATTCGAGTGATTGTTATTTACCGCAAAATGAGCAATTGTTCAGCTATACTATGACAACAACAAGTTATATTCAATGAAATGATGATAATGATGATGATGTCTGCTTTGTACTAGATCAGCTTAATTGGATATTTATATTACTAATTCACTGAAATAACAGCCCGTGGGGTAGACATGTCGCTCCACTCCACTCGGACAAATTATCATGATTCCGAGCCAACCGATCATTGTCCTTAATCTTTAAAGCTGTGTGCTTAGTGGAGAAACAGCAAATACCAATTTTATAGCCATTGGTTTGACTAGACCGGGACTGGAACCTACGACCTGCCGACCTCGAGGCGAGTACGTTAACCATTACACCACCGTTCTCTATTATTCGAACAGTCAGACATGCTTCAGTTGTAATTTGTTGGAACATAAAAAACGAGAATACAATTGGAACGGACAAGATGATTCTTTATGAAGAAAGGATATGGATGTATATGAACACGAGAGACTATCCCACTTTACACTTAGACACATATTAAACTAAAGGAGCACCCCTTTTATTGCTATTCTACATTTCACAGTCACAGTAGGATCACCAAAAACGTGCAAACCTCATGCCATACAATGAGCGTGAAATGGTTCCTAACCTTCAGTCGAAATGCCAGCTATACTGACACCTCTGAAATCCGGATTTCAATTATAAAACACAAACATTATTATGTAGTCACGAAATGCTCAAAACCTGACGAAACCAAGCCCAAGCGTTCGGGCTATCGAAAGTGTATGCTATTCGGAAAGAAAATGAGGCCCATACCTCTAAGCATAATGTTTTTAAGTACATGTATTCATTTTTAAATATGGAAGGATTGTGCTGCATTAATGAATACTGGTAGCACGTACTGTATACTTAAACATTATATACAATTATGGCCTTCATGAGAAGTTAATATCCATAATTATTAAATTGAGAACGGGTTATTTTCCCGAGGTCCAAAGGACCTCGGGAAAATAGCCCTTTCGAGATTTAATAATTATGGATATTAACTTCTCATGAAGGACATAACTGTATTATTATATTGAACTAATATGAGGGAAATAACTAGTTATTGGTTCGACGTGCAAAAGCGCGACAATTTAAAACAATTATTTTGTGCTACGTGCAGATTCCCTCACAGTTATTTGACCGACGTGCAGTTTGCCGCGGGAATAATGCGTTATTTCTTGTTCCATGGAATAAAACTTTAAAAATCTTAATTATTTCTTGCTTGGTTTCTATAGTAAAGAATGATAATGTCAATTGCTTTATTTAGTCGACAGATAATTGGAAATCTGCAATTTGCACCTTTAATGAAGAGATAAAACTGGGCAATAATCAACAAATTAGTGTTATTGGAACCACTCATTACTAAAATTAGAACTGAAGCAATTTTCTTAATCATATAAAAGTGTACCTATTACCAAAGATATCTCAGTCACTTCAATGATTATTCAGCAACAATTATAAAGCTAATATTGATAATAAAAGAGTACGTGTTGATCCGATTTCTGAAATTGTACTTTGATGGGAAAACCCACAAACACTTGATTGTTGGGGCTCTACAAGGTTTGTGTACAACATGTTTTGTACATCATTAGAGCTATCAGATATGATATGGCAAAACACTACGCCGAAAATCAAACTAAGATCGAGCAACACGAACCCCACAAAAAACCGGGGTGCTCCAGACGGGTGGGCAGTTCCTGCTCCACATATGGCACCCTCATTCACACTTAATAAAAGAGTTACCATCTAGATGAACTATTATGGCAAGTTATTATAGCACCGGTAAGCTAAGAAGAAGACATAACATATAATACTAAACGAGCACAACCGGATCACTAACATATGTCAGGAAAAAAACCACAGGCTGCATTTTCACAATATCGTTTTGCTGGTGACTTTCGATTTTTATATAAGCAGGCATTAAATTCTAAATTCATACAGAAATTGAAGGAAATAAAGTTGAAAGATACCAAAGTGGTAATCACCAGCAGTAAATCGAAGGACAGACAATGCAATGGCAAAAAAGGACAAAAGAACAAATAATGATCTACAAAACATTACATAGAAAACTGAAGATCGAGCAACTCGAACCTCACTAAAAACTGTGGGTGACACCCATCGTGTTACTCTGGTTACAACTCGTTGATAAGCCATGAATGATGAATGGACCGGTTTATGATCACGACAAACGAAACATATCCGTGGTCAATTGTGACACAGATATTCCGTAACAGTTACCCAGGTCACGGTGACAACTGTAAAAAAAGTGCGAAGCGATGATTTAACTAACCAATAGGAACCCTTCGTTCAGTAGTTTTCTTGTTAACAGCAACCCTCTTCAATCTTCGTCTTTTCAGTTGTTAATAAAGTCTTATAGGGACACTTTTAAATATAATCTTTGTTATGTGGATGATGTGTAATTGACATGTTCAGAAATGATTTATCAAGTTATCACGAATTTAACAGCAAATTCGTAGCGCTGGATTAAAATTGAGACCAACTAAATACTCATTTGCACACTCATCTTGCAATTTTTTAACAGTTTAATTTCAGAGGATGGCATAAAGTCCACCATCAGACCGAAAATAGCTATTCAAGACTTTTCATCTAAAAATATGAAAGAGCCACGACGTCTGTCAGGACTATTTCATTGGTTCAGAAAAAATATACAAATGTACCTAATTGCAGAGCGAAGATGTCCCAAAGTCTCTGTAACAAAATTTGGAAAGAAGGAGCACTTTGTTTGACTGGAGAAGTGAGCAAGAAACTGCTTTATCCGTTCTTACCATATGTATCAGAGATGACACTTGCTATATTCAGCTTCCTTATCAGTCAAATCTAACAGACTTAACGTGCCGTTCAGACAGTGATAACAGACTGTTGTATTCCAATATTTATAGGCCAAGCAGTCAGTAGGTTAGACAACCATATGGTGCATCTTATTAATGTTAACAACGTTAACATTGACGACAAGACAAAATCATGGCGACATGACAAGAATCATTAGAATGTGGATTTTAACGGTTTAATAACTTAGTCTAACGTCAGTGAAATAAAATGTGAAGTAAAAATATTCCCTGTTGGATTATAACTAACATACAACCGTCAATCAACCATGAAAAGTCTGTAGGGGAAGAAATTCCATCTGGTTATCAATCAGCTGATCGGCAATTCAACCATTATTATTAATGAGATGAACAATTATTAATCATAATAATTACGATTACAAAATCGTAACATTACAGGAATTCACATTCATCTCTCTTAGGCCTAGGTAGCCGTAGACAATTTGGTGTCGTTTACTTGCTCTAAAAGATTTTATTATTTTGGTTCCCGACCTTATGAATTCGAGCGTACCTGATGAAGGTTATTTCAGACACGCATTATACTAAATTAGATATCTACTTGTTATTACTATCACTGAATCGATACCTCTACTGGTTACCTATTATACACACTAAATTAGATATCTACTTGTTATTACTATCACTGGATCGATACCTCTACTGGTTACCTATTATACACACTAAATTAGATATCTACTTGTTATTACTATCACTGGATCGATACCTCTACTGGTTACCTATTATACACACTAAATTAGATATCTACTTGTTATTACTATCACTGGATCGATACCTCTACTGGTTACCTATTATACACACTAAATTAGATATCTACTTGTTATTACTATCACTGGATCGATACCTCTACTGGTTACCTATTATACACACTAAATTAGATATCTACTTGTTATTACTATCACTGGATCGATACCTCTACTGGTTACCTATTGGTCACCGAGGGTATCATCCGCACAGTAGTCAGTGTTTCGTCACTGATATGATTTATGACATATATTTATTATCGCATTTTTTTCATAAGAAATATAATTATAATAAACATTAAGGTTCATCTCCTTCAGGAATAGGTGACCATGGTCGAATTTGGCCATCCTGTTTAGGCCATTTGGTCTTCTTGCTCCCCAAAAGATTTAGTCTTTATTTTTGTCTGTGGCGTCAATCTTCCACTTTTTCCAGGATTACCAACTGCGCATCCAAACTGATAGTATTGTGTTTTTTTTAACTTGTATCCTTTAATTGATTCGATGAAATATTATACACTTATTGATTGGGTATGAGCACTTTTATTGTCCCCAAGGTACCAACTATTTTCCGGGGCAACGCCGAGGAAAATAGTTAGTACAGAGGGGACAATTAAAGTGCTATTACCCGAATATAAAGTCTATAAATGTTTTATTATACTGAACAACTGTGCAATTCAAAATGCTAAATTAGATCCTTTTCTGATGGATTTCTAGTCTAAATTATTAATGCTTTTTAAAACTAATACATTTTCATGTGTGCATTTGAAGAAGAAATAAAAAAAATAAAAAAAAACAAAAAAACCATGTGATTAAAGTGCTATTCACCGGTGAATAGTACTTTTCAGACAAATTGAATGAAACTATGGAAATAGTATTTTTATTGCAATAAAATTTATATAGAAAAAGTATGAGAAGTATAATAAATTGCTTTGTTACTTTGAAAAGAGATATATTTCTCTTCTTGTTTAAAATTGAACTGCAAAATGCGATATAAGGAAGTAATAATGGAAATATGAAAATGTACACTTTAAAAGTTCATTGTTTCGTCCAATGAAATGTAACATGTAAATTAAAATGGAATTATATCTGTGTAAAAGGCAAAGGACTTCCCTAATGTTTTAATTACTTGTGCCTAATCCCATTTGCTAATTTTCCGTGCAAATAAAAATCTGTTTTAATTAACTACTAGCTGCAAAGGAATATAATCTGTTTGTTGTATACCTTCGTTATAAGGATGCAAAATTAATTGATTTAATATCAATTAGTCATCTCATTAACATCCAAAGAAGACACTAATGCAAGTTCGTGATCTCGTGTAAACGATAAGGTCATCAGATGATTAAACTAATGTTTAAATTAAATGGTCGCGTAAAGGGTTGACTATGATACAAAACAAAAATTGTATAAAATATGTAAAACAAAACAAAATAAATAATTGGTGTGAACCAGCTCTCGTGAAGGCTTAAATCCCAGAATTAGTTAATTAAGGAAGCATAAATTTGAAGTTCACATTGACTGAAAACGTAGATATCTAATTTAGTGCACACAATGCGTTTCTGGTATTAATAATCTTTATCAGGTACGCTCAAAATCGACAAATTGGAAAGCCAAATGATATAAAAGTCTTTGGAAGCAGAAAAATCAAAGAATAGCACACATCGGCTATGGTCACCTGTGTCTGAGGGAGGAGAATCTTAGTTTTAATAGTAATTACATTATGTAGAATCTGTGTAAATTTCAATAATGAATCATGTCAATAATCGTTTTTCCGAATGAAAGAAAAGAAGTTATTATGATAACTATATGATTTCTGAAATGTTACTTAAGCTTAGATTTCTTGTAATTTTTGTTGAATATTTTTTAAAAGTTAAAAAACAACAACAATTCTGTGAACATGTAGCTATTCTCATATAAGTAATATGTTTTAATGAGTACTTAGATACATTTTGCGTCGTATTCTGTTGTCGAGAATTCACATACATAATAATTTTCATATTTATTTGCTTGTATAGTTTCTATTTTGTTTTTCTCATTGCAGAATTTTCAAGATCTTGTCTCATGAAAAATTAATGAAACATTTGAAATAATTATTCATATTATAATTATTCTTAGTGTGTCACTCATCCCCGCTTGTATGTTTTTGTCTTTATTTTATTTAGAAAACATGGTTTTGTCTATCATATTTCTTGAAGACAAACATAAAATTTTATTGCATTTATCAATATTGTATGAGTATCAACAGTTTTTTCAACACCGTATCTGTTTCTCGATACAGCCGCAACTTCAACTCGTAAATTTACATAGAAATCGGAGATATATTTCATCATAAAACTTCACACATGGTTTTGTCTATCATATTTCTTGAAGACAAACATAGAATTTTATAGCATTTATCAATATTTTATGAGTATCAACAGTTTTTTCAACACCGTATCTGTTTCTCGATACAGCCGCCCGATTACAGTGACCCGTGACACAGATTAGCAGATCTCAGCAGTTTTTTCTGAATAAGGTTGTTTAAAAAACATACGTTGGTTGGATTTACATCTACCTATGCACTTAGTACTTATCACCACTAAGGTTGTGATCTTTATTCCCACCCATGGCGATGTTCATACTTGATTCAACATTATGGACAAGTTACCGACTAGAGTTCCTTTGGGACGAATCTAGCAACTCTGAGTTATGGCGACACCGAACCTGCATATCCAAAATCACAACTTTGATTGATTCCACATCAGTTGTGAGTAACTAGAGTACAACCCTGTCACAAAAATAAGCGACCAAACCTTCTAAATTATCGAGATTTACCTGAACTCGTCCATATATGCAAATTATTCGGTGATTTTCCCCCAGTCTGTGGTTTCTCTGAGTACTGTTGTTTCTTCCGGATAAACCCTTAAGCCACCATGCAATTTAGGTAAATAACAAATTTCAACCTTTTTGGATTAAATTACTCAACAGATATGACAAAGTGTGGTTTTCATATTGGTTACCACTACTGCTAATTCAAATCTTAGTTCTTACATAACCATTTAACAGGTTCAATAAATAACATCCGAATTCCTGACAAACATTTTTATGCAGGCAAACATAAACAAAAGATGGTTGTCATAGCAACAGAAACATATCGTGGACGATATGAATAAAGTCTTGTCTCCATAAAGAGTGTAACTTGTATCCTAGGAGTAAAAGTCTTTTACAAACAGATTCTACATCCCTATGTGGTAGTCAGTTAACTACGAGTATTCATTAACCCTGCTATTATACTGTATACTGTCCATGTTTATTGTGTTGTTCATTTGTGTTGACAAAGTCTTTTAGAGTGGACACGTATGTGTACAAGCTACTTACTGTTTGTTTATAATAATGTTATCAATTGAGATACAGTTATCAAGAGGGGGGGGGGGGGGGGGGGGGGGGGGGGGGAGGGGGTTGTGTGTGATCCAATTACCCGTTTGAACACCACCCCAGGATTGTCTCTGTCAAATGCCAAGAAGTGGATTTCCGTTTGGCGTATATCATGATCTTGTGTTTAATGATTTGACGCGAGTAGTACACATATTGTTGAAATTGTTCGAATTGTTGACCATTACCGTTTAGACGTTCTTTTCATATCTATTGTATCATTTAATGTGAAATCTGATACTATAGATCTACATGCCCTATAATATATATATTAAAAAAAATGTTTGTTTTTACGACAATATTACAAATAATGTATCTATCATAAAATGTAATGAGACTATAAATAGGGATTAAAGAGGAGTCTAAGAATTGTCAATTGATTTCTCTCATCACTATTAGATTTTAAACATTGTAGGAACAGAACCATAATTTCATCCAATCCAATGTATTGTATTGGATTTCTGAGCAGCTTACGCTACTTAATTGGTAGTTATCAGCTTAAGGAACTCATATATGATAATCACTACACCAAGTGCTATAAGAAACAAAGTTTCATAACTTACCAGCTTAGCTAAAGCTGAAAATATTACAACCAACTATAATGGTTATAAATTTGGTAGATACTGTATTTTGTATGCTTCTGAATTTGGAGTACTCGCAAAGTGTTGATATTAAGATAGGAATGTTGAGTCCATTTCGCCACCCGAGACTTGGTTTTGAGAATAACGCTGCCGCTGCCACTATTGCCATCGATAAAGCCGCCGCGGAAGGACTCATATGTGGAGTAAATGTTACGTGAGTAATTACATTATTTTGTACATAGCTAACCGAATTTCGACAAATTAAACGTTGCAATTGTAATGTTCACAACTCCCAATGCATATATACAAAACCAACCATTCTAAGATAATGTAAAACTTATAACAGTATATATCTAATAAAAACGGATATATCTATGTTAGTGAGCACGACACGTTTCTTTAATAACCTTCATAAGTACGCTCAAAGCCAAAATATTTGAAAACCAAATTATTTTAAAATCTTTTGGAGTAAGAAAATCAAAAGGCCTAAACAGAAATCGGTTAAAGTCGGTTAAAGTCGGTTAAAGTCTATCAACCATACATATATAAAAAGCTAGGAGCAATGATTTGTTTTTGTTCTTTATTTTACGTTTTACGTTTTTATCACTATCACTGGGTCGATACCTCTGCTGATGGACTATTAGTCACCAAGGGTATATCATCCACCCAGTAGTCAGTGTTTCGGCACTGACATGGTTTATTAGATACACTTTTTAATGGAAATTTACAGTTCCAAAATAATATAACTATTATTAAAACTAAGGTATTGGGAACCTTAGCCGATTTCAGCTATTCTGTTTAAGCCGTTTGGTTATTCTGCTCCTAAAGATTATAAAGAAATCGTTTGGCATTTCAATCTTTTGATTTTGAGCGTACACCATGAAGGTTATTCCAGAAACGCGTCATGGGCTCTAAATCCGATAGATGCGTTTTTATTATAATTGCCATGACGTCTTCTAATGATGACAAAACAACTTCAAAGTGAGCGATAAACTGGGCGAGTGCTATTTTGAACGTCTAAGTTAACTATTAATGATAAATGCTTATTTTAGCTCATAGATACAATGCTATTAACATGATTATTAAATACCAGTGAAATATATGTATGGAGTGCATTAAGTCAAAAAAATCTATCTATGCTAGTATTTGTGAAGTGTTTCAGTGTCAAAGGTGCAACATGGAGATTTGTACAAATTTATATTGATGAAATTCATGAAATGCAGAGAAGACAATAATTTTGTGATCGAAGTATTTAAAAGATTTAATATCATGACCCAAAACACCTATCATGATAGAAGTTATTTTTTAATGTTTCTTTTTGTAAACACAAATGATATTATTGCACTAAATTTTGCTGTAAACAATTTACTAAGTATACAGCTGATAGAAGTTTTGATATCATGGGCCACTGCACCTATCATAAAAAAAAGTTTTAATATCATGGCGCAAGGCACCAATCAGGATAGAGGACGATACACATGTTATTAATTACCTCTGATTCATGATTCTGTCTTTTACAAGCGAAGGGGTCAAATATTAACAATGTCTGCAATTGATGAAATGTTAAAACTATATTTTTGATAACAAGTTGTAGTTATGAAATCGTGAATGGCATGCAGATTAAAGGTTGCACAAAAGGTTAGCATAGATTTGAACTGATCCCTAGAGTTACAAAAATAACATGTTCAAAAATGA
The DNA here is from genome assembly GCA_963383655.1 of Bathymodiolus septemdierum. Classification (NCBI taxonomy): domain Eukaryota; kingdom Metazoa; phylum Mollusca; class Bivalvia; order Mytilida; family Modiolidae; genus Bathymodiolus; species Bathymodiolus septemdierum. Next base: position 492,386 of record OY726520.1, on the reverse strand, counting down.
AGAATCATTTTAAAAATCTAATTTTCTATGAACCAGTAGCCCTTTTCACAAAAATTCGTAACTATAGTCCTAACTTTTTCACTTAAGATTATCTTACGACAATTCCTAAGTCCTTTTCACAAAGATTATCTTACGACAAATTTTAATCTTACGACTAAAACTACACTTACGATAACAAATTCTTCCTTAGGTGTACTCGATACAACATTATGTGATACATTTTGTCAGTGATTTGCGACAGGTCAATGGTTTTCTCCGAGTACTCCAGTTTTCTCCACCAATAAAACTGACCGATATATTGTTGAAAGGGGCGTTAAACACCATAAACCATCTTCCTTAGCAACCTAGTTTCATTTCCATAGCACAACAAAGCATTTTTTTTTTAATAAAATTATTCTAAAAAATATCCCCAGCACTAATTTATAAGCAATTTTTATGCTATGATGTGACTATATGTTTATATTGAATTTTTATCTAATACAAAAAAATGTATATGAATTGGTCACCAATAACTGCACAAAATATGAACGGGTATGATTTTCGTATAGAGGAACATTTCTAATGCATGTAAATTAAAATGATCTATAATAATTATCATTACTTGGAGTTGTGCGTCATCATCCACGCGTGGTTACTTTTGGTAGAAGTATTTTTTAAGGGAGCACATCTGGAGTGTGAAAAAAACCCTATTCATATAATTCATTTTATCGGTTATTTGTCAGCAAAATATTTACCCCTATTTTCCAATTAATCCCATCCCACATAAAATTAAACGCTTGTTCTTTTACTGATGAAAATTTATCCCGATTTTTCTAAGATAAACCAAATAAAGATGTGTTTATCATCTATCAATCATGAAGACGAATAAATATCCCTGTTATATATTAATATTAATATAACAGAAGAATGTACACAAGTTTATGTATTGCCAGAGTGTTCGATGATCATCGAAGTTGCCAGAAATTAATAAATTATATTACTAATATAAAGGCAAAATCAAAACGATATCATTGGATCCAGAAAATTCCAGTCCTAAAGCGGCTGTTCATACAAAACTTTTGTAAGCGAAGTAGATGTCTAGAAGAAAATCCCGTATTCCTGTTTTTATCCTAAAAAAAAATGAAAAAAAAAGAATTCTCCCCAAGTTTGCAAGCACATGTAGTCTTTTCGATTGTCGATCGTTCCCAATTTGAAATCTAAAATTAATGAGAATTATCCTGATTGTTTGGTCATGTAAACGATACACTGCTGCATTGAAGAGGTAAATGTACGGAATGCATCGTTATAGACAGACTCTGTTATTAGTCACGCCAAAAAGGAGTAAACAACAATGCCATTTGTAGCGTCTGTTTGTATTAAACCATATTCATTTCAATAAACATTTATCAATATGTGTAAATAGGTTTGTCATACGGTCAGAGAAAATGCGCTAACGATGAATTGCTCTCTTATTTTCAAGTCGAAGCGCCAATACATCGTCCATCTTTTTTCTATTTTTTTCACTTACGATAAAAGATAAGACCAAAATTTCTCTTACGATCAAAATTTTACACTTAGGACAGGATAGTTTTACACGTAAAGTTAGGACTATTTTTACACTTAAGATTATCGTAAGTATTTTTGTGAAACTCTTTTTAATCTTAGTTTTACACTTACGACAATTTTTTATCGTAAGAATTTTTGTGAAAAGGACTACAGGTACGAAAATTCAGAGGTAGTTATCAGTCATTAGTCATTACCTTCCAAACACCGAGTAGAAAACGTAGTTTTTAGTGAACAAAAGTAAGAAACTGTATATGCTGTAGCTTATTGCGAAATTGGTTTCTTTAAATAACTAGTGAATACTACTGGAGTACTGCGGTTCTTGTAATAGCTAATATTTATTCACATGTAAGAGACTCTTTGTTCCTGTAAACTGGGCAAAATATGAACTTCTGTCGAAAAAGACAAATGTTATAAAAATTAATGGTTAGTTCTAGCTTAGAACTGTTTTATTTGCTCAATGTGACTCGCATACCAATCACTAAGTTCATTTAGATCATGTTTGATAACTAATTCTATTGTTCAAAGTGACCTACATACCAATCACTAAGTTAATTTAGATCATGATCGATAACTAATTCTACTGTTCAGAGTGACTTACAGAACAATTACTAAGTTCATTTAGATCATGTTTGATAACTAATTCTATTGTTCAGAGTGACTTACAGAACAATTACTAAGTTCATTTAGATCATGTTTGATAACTAATTCTATTGTTCAGAGTGACTTACAGAACAATTACTAAGTTCATTTAGATCATGTTTGATAATTAATTCTATTGCTCATAGTGACTTACAGACCTAACAATAAGTTAATTTAGATCATGATTGATAACTAATTCTACTGTTCAGAGTGAGTTACAGAACAATTACTAAGTTCATTTAGATCATGATTGATGACTAATTCTGTTGTTCAGAGTGACTTACAGACCTAACAATAAGTTAATTTAGATCATGATTGATAACTAATTCTATTGTTCAGAGTGACTCGCATACCAATCACTAAGTTAATTTAGATCATGATTGATGACTAATTCTATTGTTCAGAGTGACTCGCATACCAATCACTAAGTTAATTTAGATCATGATTGATGACTAATTCTATTGTTCAGAGTGACTTACAGAACAATTACTAAGTTTATTTAGATCATGTTTGATAACTAATTCTATTGCTCATAGTGACTTACATACCAATCACTAAGATAATTTAGATCATGATTGATGACTAATTCTATTGTTCAGAGTGACTCGCATACCAATCATTAAGTTAATTTAGATCATGATTGATATATAATTCTATTGCTCATAGTTACTTACATACCAATCACTAAGTTCATTTAGATCGTGATTGATGACTAATTCTATTGCACAGAGTGACTTACAGAACAATTACTAAGTTAATTTAGATCATGTTTGCTAACTAATTCTATTGCTCATAGTGACTTACATGCCAATCACTAAGTTAATTTAGATCATGTTTGATAACTAATTCTATTGTTCAGAGTGACTTACAGAACAATTACTAAGTTCATTTAGATCGTGATTGATGACTAATTCTATTGTTCAGAGTGACTTACAGAACAATTACTAAGTTAATTTAGATCATGTTTGATAACTAATTCTATTGCTCATAGTGACTTACATACCAATCACTAAGTTAATTTAGATCATGATTGATATTTAATTCTATTGCTCATAGTGACTTACATACCAATCACTAAGTTAATTTAGATCATGATTGATGACTAATTATATTGTTCAGAGTGACTCGCGTTTCTCCGCCCTAGTCCTCTAAAAGGGGTCAACCCCGCGGTATAGAAATGGGACAGAGAGCTTCTTCGGCTTGAAGGGGCGTCCGTCGGTTGTGCGGGATGTATATATTCACAACCAACCCGTCCTGCGGATGAGACGTAAATAAAACCGAGGTCCCGTGTTGAGCAATATGGTCATGATGAGTGGTCCATAAGAGACCTGTTGCACTGGCAAAATTATCCGTCCTTACCCATCACCTTTCCTTGTTTCGAGTCCCGTGGCGTTTAAATTTTTAAATGTTCTCGTCCTGAACATAGCTGAAAATTGCTCGCTGGACGTTAAACACCAATCAATCAATCAATCAAACCAATCACTAAGTTAATTTAGATCATGATTGATGACTAATTCTATTGTTCAGAGTGACTCGCATACCAATCACTAAATTAATCTAGATCATGATTGATAACTAATTCTATTGTTCAGAGTGACTCGCATACCAATCACTAAGTTAATCTAGATCATGATTGATAACTAATTCTACTGTTCAGAGTGACTTACAGAACAATTACTAAGTTCATTTAGATCATGATTGATAACTAAATCTAAATCTGCAGGACTGAGGATTGAATAACCCAAGGATGTACCATCTGTATACAACCTAGTTAATGAAAGGCGTTTTCACCAATATCACTGATACATCTGAGTGACATTTATGTTATAATAATTCTGAATCGTCATAGGGTGTTGTGATGATAATCAAGATACTAACAATGGAACAAGAAGACTAAATACAATTCATAAGTGCGAATTGACTTAATTGTTCATCATCCTGTTGTCGGCATGTTATGCTGACATGATGTCAAATTGTTTGGTAAATGAAGTGATCAAACACCGACGATGAATCAAAACTACAGTTATCACATGTATAATGTGTCATTGTCAAGTACAGAATGTTCTCCTTAGAGATACACAAAGTACTTGTATAATCGTGACGGAATAGTGTAATCAATGTGATATTCAGTTGAATCCGTCATAACAGTTTACAGTAGTAAAGAGTAGTAGTTGTTACATGAAACAGAAACCACAGATAACAATGACATGAACACACAATCGCATATACATAAACCAACCCTGGCACATTTATGGAATGAGTTAAAAAATGATGTCAACACACAAAGATAGACATATTTTTAGTTCAAAGGCAGTGTTATTTCGTTTAATACTGCTAATAAAATTTAAGATTGTATTATATTAACTACAACTAATTGATGTGATACCTTTCCTGCCCGGTTTATTGACAGTAATGACTTATGTTTTGCACTATGTGTATGTTAAATACATTTAATAGGAACAAGAAAACAAAACGTCCTTGTCTAAATGTCAAATAATTCGTCATACAGTAAGTGTACTCTTCTGGTATTACCCACAATGCATCTAAGAATAGGAACCGATTTCACGGGTTATTGGAACTAACCATTTTTACGATTCACACTTTCTTCATGGCTAAACCTTTGTTATTAAACGACAGGTGCCACATGTAGAGCAGGAACTGCCCACCCATCCGGTGCACCTGAGTTCACTCGCGGTTTTTAGTGGTGTTTGTGTTGCTCGACCTTTAGTTTTCTGTGTAATGTTTAGCAGATCGTTGTTTGTCCTTTTGGGCTTTTTCATTTGGCAATTATATTTTATGGCTTCTGATAACCCCTTTGGTATCTTCAAACTATTCTTATAATAGTCTTTCAAATTGCTCATAGTTTTTAATCTAATTTTTGCAATGCGTTTTGTTGAATTATCTTATAATTTTAAACTGAGGGTATTTTCGCTTCGTAAACTATTAATTAAACATTGTAGTATCCTCTATTCAATTTAATAACTTTTATTAACTGCGTTTTTAATTTGATCGCTGTTAATTCAAATTGTTGTTTATAATTTGCATCACTGTATCGATTGCATTAAATCAATATTTCAAAGGCATTTCGAATCTTTAAAGATACCTGCGAGATCATTAGTCAAATAAGAATTATGTATGATTTATGATTGATTACTGTTATCTAAAGACAAAAAGTCATGGCCATAGCAAGCTTAGAATAAAAAAAAACATTATTTTTGGTCATATGACACCCGGACGATTATCATGAAAAGAAAGTTTAAACAGTGATGGTCCACCAATATTAACAAAACGATGTTTTGATAACTACCAGTAAGAAAAGGGTAGGTAAAAAATGTACTGGGTGGCGCGGGAATATCACTTTTTGCAACAGACTACCAACCAACCAATTAAGCAAATTTAATCATAAAAGGCACGGACCCAGGTTTTTGTGGTGTGAAATCTAGTCGAGGGGTCTGGGGAACCGGATATTAGGTCCCCATTTGGTTCAGGGTAGCGGGATAAGTTGAGAGTAGGTCCAGAGTTTTGAGGAACTACAAAATTACTATCATTAGCTAGTAATCTGATGAATAAAATGTTGTATAAAATATGTTTCGCAAAGTTCGGAGGAGGGGTCACTTCCAGCACAAGTAGGCCGGCCAGTAGTGTGACGGGGCGGAGGTTTGAGGATTTACAAATAAATGCCTTTACCTGCATTATGATACATTAAATGCTGTAACATTAGTGTTACAAATTTTATAGGGGCACGACCATTATGACCATTCTAAATACCCGTGCCTATCTTTATCTGTGTAATGAGCGTGACGTTCTCCTAACAGAAGATATGTATTGTAATATACAAAAAAAAATTATAAAAACATTGTTGATTGATCCAACAAGTTGTAATTTATTAATCAACTGTCGGCAGTGTTCGAGTTCTTATTATATGACATTTGAGTGGGTAGATAGAATATAATTGGAGAAGAATAAACAAAGCAATGAATTATCTACCAAGCTTAAGATCGTAAGACGAAATGCGCATTTAAATATAATAAATCTTAGAAATCTGAAAAAAAAACAATGTGTATTAAATCCGGTATATTGAAACCTGACAATCTGCGTGACCAATTAGTCTAATATACAGAACAGTAAAAAGACATATTTCTAATAACATGGGGGGTCCGAAGCTGATATTGATAATGTTGTAAATTTCAGTAAAATAAAGGTTAGTGTTAAACGCCACATTCAACAATATTTCAGCTATATCGTGGCGGTCAGTTTTATTGGTGGAGAAAGTTGGAGTATCGGGGAGAAAACAACCAACCTGCCACAAGTCACTGACAAACTTTATTACTTAATGTTATATCGCAGTAAAATAAAGACCTCTCCCATGTGGTCCAAGATACATCTAGTAACCACACAGAACTATGAATATTGCATATGTGCTAAATATCATAATTATTTTTTTATGAACCAAGTTTCTGTTGATTTAAGATGAGTTTTGATGGACGCAAAAATATAATTATTAGATACTTCATTTAGGGGCTTTAATTCTTCTTACTAAAATATTAAATGAAACATCCGCCGTAATGTCATAGCATTCTTAAAAGTGAAGCTCTCTTCTTGAATTTAGAATTGTAATTTGGAATATGTGTTGCTGTATGTAACAGTATGACTTAGTTACTTGCATACTTATATAGATATAAGTCCGACCTTGCACTCTAAATTTAAAAAAAGGACCAATCGAGAAGTTCATATGTATGACAACGCACCATTATCTACGTAGAGAATTCTGCGTCTTCTAGGTCAACCGTTTTCACTTTTACTATACCATTGCATGAAGTCATGAAAAATATCTCTAATGAAGGACAGGCAACGCATAACACATATAGTGTCAGTCCGGTCATATGACATGTATCTATAGTCTTGCAACCCCATTGGTGGTGAAAAGGTTAGCCTGCTCGCCTCGAATGCAGCAGAGTCCTCATCCGGCCAAAGACTATAAAATTGGTATTTGCTGCTTCTCTGATGAGCACGCAGCATTACGAAGTAAGAGCAAATACTGGTTGGCTCGGAATCAGGATATTTTGTCCGAATGGAGCGACATATCTACCTGCGGACTGTTGTTTAGTGAGCTAGCACAATATGATTGATTGATTATTGCTTAGTAGTATTAGCTAGTAGTATTTCAGCTATATTCAGAACGAGAGCAAGTACCCAACTAGCAAAGTAAAACACAAGAAAGCGTGTGTCTAGTACCAAACAGACATTATTCCATCGAAATGTAACTTGTTCTCGCCATGATATAACTGAAAATTTGCTGACTTGGCGTTAAACAACAATCACTCACTCTTTAGTCTTGTAGTAAGTGGTAGGGTTCTATTTTACGATGTGTGGCAGAGGGAATAATCTTATTGTAGTGATATGGAACCAATTATATTATTTGTGCCGGAGTGTGATCAAATACCTGCTTGCGAACATTGTGGCAATCTTGACTCTTGAGAGAGTGATCACATACGTGCCTAGAACATTGTGGTCATCTTGACTCTTGATAGTTTGGCCCAAACGCTATATAGTCTACATATGTTGCAATTAATATAGTCATTTTAATCCATTGCGATGAATACATCGATGTATACGACAGTCTGGTTGGACGATACGACGGTTTTCCAAATTGGGAAGTACTTATAATGTGAATAATTCGTCCACAATTGTTAATGAACCTGATTAATTTTTTTAGTAAGGGCTTTAGTGGCCGAGTGGTCAATGTCGTTATACTTTTACCACAAGACTCATTGATGTGGGTTTGCTGGTCAATTTCCACGTCAAATGTTAATGTTTCTATATATCAAAGAACGGTGTTTCACCGATTAGTTTCGTATGTCATTCCCCCTTGTGGCTTGATAGACACTACATGCTGAAAATTTGTGGATGCGGAGGATAAACACCAATTACCCAAAACAACCATATTTTGAGAAGACGCTATAATTCTATTATACATTTGATTTTGATTTGATTTTTGGTGTTTTAACGCCACTTTCAGCAATATTTCAGCTATATCATGGCGACCAGTTTTAGTGGTGGAAGAAGCCGGAGTACCCGGAGAGAACCACCGACCATGGGCAAGTAACAGATAAACTTTATCACTTGCGGCTGCCATTCAAATACGCTTTAAATTATCTGAATTATCTGCCCTTTCCAAAATACTTGATTGTGGTATTGTTCTGCTGCCTGTATTTTAAGCAAGGATTTGGATCTTAATGTTCTATAATATGCTCTTTTACTAGTCTTACAAATTGTTAAAGGCAAAATACATGATCAAATCACACATTAAACAATCGCGGAATTTGCGTGCAGCGCCGGTTTTGTTAGAGTTCGTTCTTTCTTTTTTTCTTTCTTTTCGTTTTTGCTCTTTCGTTTTTTTTTTATGGTTGTATTGTTATATATTTTCAAATGTGTGTATATGTTGTCTGGATCGTCCTTTATTCGAAATTATTTTCGGATTTCAAGCTTTTTTCTCAGTTTGTCTAGATAGAAAGTGGGCATAATGTTTTCAGGTTCTACCAATATTATATGATAATAATAAGATTTTCTTATTCTCAGTTGTCTCAAAAGAAGGTGGTGATAATGCTGTATGATTCTCTCACTTCGCCTCAACCGATTTTCAAATGCACCAAGTCAAGTACAAAACGGAAAAGCATAAAATTACAAGGTCATACATGTCAAATTATTTTCATTCAAAGGGAACAGAAACAATTTTGTCCGGATGGGCAAGTTGGGGAATACGACAGGTCATTACCGCTCACAACCTTATGTTTCAAATAAGATGTGTACATTAATATTTCATATCATATTTTACTGTTTACCTTTCCGTAGCACCTGAGTTCACCGCCGTGTTACTCGATCTTTAGTTTTATGTGTAATGTTTTGTAGATCGTTGTTTGTCCTTTTGACAATTTTCTTTTGACCATTGCGTTGTCCGTCCTTCTTCGATTTACGGATTCTGATTACCCCTTTGGTATCTTCAAACTCTTCTTATTAGAGACCTATATACTGTTGCATGTCTATTTTCTGTTTTCGTTATTTCAAACATACCCTGACCTTATATTAAGAGAAGTTATAACCGATATACATTGACTTGAGATTATATTATATTCACGCTTTATATCAGTTCGGAAATGATTATAATCCAGAATACAATAAGATATTGTTACATTAAGCTTCATCAGACATTTCATAGAAAGATACGAATTGATTAATATGAGAAACATGATCAACACAATGCTCACTTATCAATAAAATGTACAGAAAGTGTATAAAAATGTAATAAAAAGCCATATTACTAAATAACTTTTTAAATAAAATTATAATGTTCGACATTCGGCGCAGCTCAACTTATGTCCTTTCACTAAATAATTCTAGGTTTGGTGATTTCGTTGATCGCATGTATCCCATTGAGAACTTGAACTAAAGGATACCACATATACAGATAGGTCTGCTTCATATCTTGACCTACACCTCGAAATTAACAGTGAGGGGCGGTTAAGAACGAAACTTTACGACAAAAGAGATGATTTCAATTTTGCCATTGTGAATTTTCCATTCATATGTAGCAACATTCCAGCAGCACCTGCATATGGAGAATATATTTCTCAGTTGATACGATATCCCAGAGCTTGTGGTTCCTATCAGGATTTCCTTGATAGAGGGTTGCTGCTAACAAGAAAGCTACCGATCCAAGGGTTCCTCTTGGCTAAGTTGAAGTCATCACTTCGAAAGTTTTACTGTCGCCACCATGACTTGGTTGACCGTTATGGAATATCTGTGTCACAAATGACCACGGATATGTTCCACTTTTCGTAAAGACTTCCCGGTCCTTTCCTCATTCATGACTTATCATCGGGTTTGTAACTAGATTAACACGACAGGCGTCACTAGTGGAGCAGGAACTGCTACCCTTCCGGAGCACCTGAGTTCACCCCCGGTTTTTAGTGGGGTTCGTGTTTCTCGATCTTTTTATGAGTATGTTTTGTAGATCGTTGTTTGTTCTTTTGTCCTTTTTCATTTAAGCCATTGTGTTTTCTGTCCTTTTTCGATATTGGGATTCTTATTACCCCTTTGCTATCTCCAAGCTATTCTATTTCTCTTCTTGTTTTGAGACTACCAATGTTTAACTTTGATCTCAGGAAACTCTTTAATATTGTATATAGAACCTCTCCAACAGGTATCAAAAATAAAACTCATCTACACGATACTTTGTTTGTTGTCATGAATAGAAGAACTAGCTGAAATTACTACCCACTTAACGTTAAAAAAACAACAATCAATCAATAACTCAATTATGTTCTTCACCACACAAACATTCACAGTGAATTTCAAGATAGAGATGAAATACTTTAAGCATATTTTATTTTTCAAAACGACAAAAGGACAAGAAACAAGCTAAGCAATTTATATAGTGTTCAAAATATATTTGAGGACACAATCTGGTAGACAATTGTGTCATTGATCATGCATTGTTTAAGAAGAAATTCAGTACATATGTTGAAACGATACTGATAGTCAATTGCTTCATTAATCACACCATTTTATAAATATTTATTGACTACAAACTTTGCAGGTAGTTGTGCAATTCAGTTTTGCGACAAAGATAGCGTGCGTACAGATGATGTTTGACTATTGGAATTTAACACATGTAAAATCATCGACGATATATTAGGTTGGATTTATGGTGTTTAACGCCACTTTCAACAATATTTCAGTGATATCGTATTGGTGGTGGAAACCGGAGAAAGCCACCGACCTATCGCAAGTCACTGACAAACTTTATCACATAATGTCGTATCGAGTACATCTCTCCTGAGCGGGGTTCGAACTCGCAACTTTAATGGTGATAGGCACTGATTGCTCAGGTAACTGTTTATCCCACTACCATACGATCACGACCACGACGGTCCCTATAGTATATTAGTCAATCATTAATCGTTTTCAAAATATTTCTAGCAAATCTTGCATAGGTAGTTAGAAATCCAACTACCATACGATCACGACCACGACGACCCCCACAAAATATGCGATTTTACTACTAGATTAAAGATATGTTTAAATAATGGACTTTTCTATGCATTATTTGACTATAATAATTGATAATCCCCAGCAGGAATCCCGGGGTATCAGAATAGGATCTAGTTTCTCTACTGAGTCGTAGTTACGTAGAACGAATCAAAAGCACAATATGCCCTAGGGTTTGGACATAAATGAGTGCATCGTCTATGGTAAATGTCACACTCTTACAAGTATAATAGACAAATTGCAGTAAGCCCATAATGAGAAATAACTTTATAATTAGGAGTGATCGTCGATGGCCCGTTGCAAAGCAAATTTTCCGAGCAGATATAAATATATTCCCCAGTGGCAATCTTAATTCCACCCCTTACAGTGCCACCTTTTTACCTACATGATTTATTGTTTGAAATGTTTATTGTTCGTCAAGAATATAGCTGAACTACTGCTGACTTGACGTCAAGGAACAATAGATCAATCAATCAATCAATCACTTTCCTAAGAAAAAAGTAATCATTTCATAATAAAGATGTTATTATTGCTCTTTTTGTTTTGTTTTAGGGTAAAATGGCGCAACGATATGTGCTCAGCATTAGGCGGTGTAAACAGTGCACTCAAGCTGAAAACAGAGGACAATATTGATGTGTTTATCGGTCCGCCCTGTTCTACATGTAAGGCTTTATTCTAATTGTAGCGCAACCGTAATAATAATAATAATAATAATAAAGATCACATTCTATTTATAATGATGTAAAGCTATTGGGTTTTCCAAAAGAAAATATTATTAAAAAAAAGGACAAAACAATGATACACATATAATATGTGGAGACAAAAACAGTGCAAAAAAGTCTGCTGAAGTTAGTCGAAGCTGTGGATATGTTTTATATAGTCATGAACTGCACAAAAGATGTCAACATTTTGCTATTTTCTCATATTATCTTTATCACATAAAAGAACTTTTGACAAAATGTCTTCATAAATTTGAAGTATTCAAAACAATTACGACACATCTTATATGATAATAGAGTGCCGGAACATTCAAAGAAAAAATGGTAAACGTTCTCATACTGAGAACCACATAAATAACTGGAATCATTTATTAAGTTATAACGGAAAAGATCATAGTTCAATTGTCTGAAATTATATCTCAATTTTGAATAAGTATATTATTTTTTTTAGCCCCAGTATTATACCATTTGATTTGATTTTAGGTAGATTTAGACATTGTTTTATTTAGTCTAGATCGTGAAATGCAAGAGGATGTTCTGAAATGTCTGAAACTTTTGAAGGTACGATGTTGGTCAGATAGGATCGGTGATTAAATTATAACACAATTAAATGAATTGCGTTTATCAATTTTTTTCATTCCTCTGTTACAAAACTGATACTACACATATAACAAATTCTGTGTCACGAAGATTAAATACATTATGTATATGTGTTGTGTTATGTATTCTAATCATTGTAATCATTGTATCAAATTATAAACCTACGAGGGTCCTTAATTGGTTTAATAAAGTGTTCTATTTCTATTTCTATTTCTATTTCTATTTCTATAAAGTTCAAGATTTGGACTCGGCGTTATAGAATACTTGCATGACAACATCGTTTCACGTTTGGTCATACCAAACTATATTAAATTCCGTAACTTGTGCCTGTAACCAAGCCAGACAAGCGAGTGGTCATGTTTAAATGTATATGGGTGTCGATTTTTCATCTGTTTCTACGAATTTTCTATTAGATTTTGGAATGGTATTTTCTTTTTGTTCCTCATTTTATTTCTCTTGTATAAAATATTTGGAGCCAGTAACAGCCAGATTTTTATCTAGATAAAACCACAATGTGTAGTGCTGTGTCTATCCAGATGATTATTTAGACAATATAAAAAATGAAACCTAAGCTTACACGTGACAACCCACGACACTCGACACTATTAGCTACACATAACTAATTGCCGGAACATTGTATTTCATCATTTCAGCGACCATCCCGACTGGCCTTTTAGCAGCTGTTTGGAATATGCCAATGTTTTCCCAAGCATCGACCGATCCCATCCTTGAAGACAAAGGCGTTTACAAAACTCTCATACGACTAGGTCCCCCATTTAATAAACTAGGATCAGCTTTTGTAGAACTGTTCAGACATTTCAAGTGGAATCGTGTAGTGATGATTTCAAGACGAAAAACTGACCAGAAGCAAGTGTTTTGTGATTATTCTTCTAGATCAAACGAGAAAGTATTTCGTGAAAACAATATAACGCTGGCCGAATGGATCATTATTGATGATGGCATTGATGACATTAAAATTGATGATGTCCTAGACAGAATAAAACAAAGAGGACGAAGTAAGTCTGTAATATTGCATGGTGTTATATAGTGATTTTAAATATACCAATCCATTGGTGTAGATACTGTCATGTGACATTATGTTAATTTCGATATTGTTTGATTGAAAATCATATTTATTCGGCCTCATTTTTAGTCTAGCATTTTTTACTGGCAATCTTTTGTTTTCACAATAAAATCATAATCACTCACAATGTAATATAGCAATTACGGATATTTGTAATATGAGTATTTGTTTATGGACTTAAGTAGCCTCTTTCAATATTGATTTCTTAGGTCCACAAAAACTCATATCGACCTTCACAAAAGACTAAATTGCATATTTTTAAAGAAGTCTTTTTTTCCTTTAGTTCTAATGACTAGTGTGCTTATTTACGTTTTATCATATAACTTTTATAATAACATTCTTTTCTATCTTCACTTAATATATTTCATCTTATTGTACAATGAATTCACTATTAATCTTCTTCCACAGGTATTGTCCTCCGCTCTATTTCGGAGCACTCCATAATGGATATACAGGTATCGCGTATGTTGTAATCCATGATGTTTTTACATATATACAGATAACGTTCACATCCGCACCCATACGAATTTCCTCACACGTAGCATCCATACATTAAAATAATCATGCCGGTGCTATTAAAATTCATTATTTAATCGTGAAAGTCTATATACACTTAAAAGCATAAAAAGTATATATCAAGATCAGCATCCCTCCGTCTTCCAGGATTTATTTAAAAGTCACAAGTATTCCAACTGGTTATAAGATGTATAAAACCAGATGTAAAAGGAATTTAAAAGTCTCTATTTATGCACTCATTAAAACTAATTTCAATTCTATTGTAGTTATTATGTAAACTGACATCTCGTTAGCCCACATCGTAAAACGTAAAAAGCCTGCATTTAAAATACTGTATATATGGGTTCTAAGAGCACTTAAAACGAATTATGACAATTAAAATATAAAATGTATCTTGTACTTCACAACAAATCGCACACCGTAACCATTAAGACTGTTTTTAAGTAATATTAAAATATAAAATAGTTCATATTCAAACTGGAGTATACGGTGTATAGATGTTCATACAATGACGATGCCCTTCCCCGCCATCTGCCTCATCCTGCTTCTATGTAGATCAGAGCAAAAGTTTCTGGTTAGGACTTCTAGCTCTGTATAGTTTTTGCTCCTTATCCTTCTCATATAGTTTATACTACTGTTAGTACAGTCTATGATCACTTGAAGTAATGCGTTTTCATTTACAATTCTGATGCATAACCCTTTATTCATCTTCTCTAAATAATCTTCTATTTTCTGGCGGTGCCGTTTACGTATTCTACTTAAATTTGTGCAGAAGTATGAAGTGACATAAGTCTTCATCTTCAGTTCCACATAATGGACAGGTAGCTGCAGTATTTTTAACAAACTTGGATTTTTGACACTGTACCTTATATGTCTGTGTAGCTATTTTAGCTTTGATTTCTCCTGCTTTTACATCAATTTCACTATTCTTGACACTGTGCCATATATTGTGATGCTTCGTTATGTTTTCCTGTAGTTGCAAGTATTTTAATGTCTTCTTATTTTTTTGCTCTTCCTTGCAGGTTTCTTTCCAGACCTTATTGGTGTTTCTTAACTATAATTTTCCAAACTTCTTTAGCCTTTGGCCTGTGGAGATATTCTTCCACTTTTCCTAACCCATACTTTTCCAAAATTTCTTGGATTCTATTAATGAAGATTTTTCCGTTTTCATTTTTCATAGCTATCTCGCGGCTAAGAATATGATATTCAACTGACAATATATTCCTTGCTATGTTCATGAAGGTGGATAACATATTCCTTTCTCTAACCATCTCCACAGGTACAGCTCCAAGGAGCACATAGACACCAGTATTGGCAGCACGGCATGGTAATCCCTGAATTTGTTTGAGGATTTTCTTTTGCAGTATTTCAAGTTGCTCATTGTCCTTGTTAGTCATGGGCATAATTTCGAGATCATATGTCATTCTTGGCAACGCATATACTTTCCACAGGTTGTGCGCAGTTATCGGTGAAACGTCCTTTCATACTTGTAATCCTGCTCCAAGCAGATCATAGATTTCTAACAATACCCAGGTGTTTTGTCTTCTCACTTTACTCAATTTTTTTATCACCAAATTTAACAATTGTTTCATCTTTCGTATTATACGCTATTAGGTCTGATTTGTCTGGGTTTATTTTCACCAAATCCCGCTGTGTATGATGGTGTAATATGTCAAGAATACCCTGCAGTTCAGTATCTGAGTTTGCAAGAATGACAATATCGTCTGCACATGTTGGTGATGCTACCCCAATGTTTCCAAAATGGCATCCTAATCCACTTTTACTGATGCTATCTAGAATAACGTTGTTGTAGCATGTATATAGCGACGTTGACAGTTTGGCACCCTGCTGTATGCCTTGTTGTATATATATATCTTGTCTGATAGTTCACCTTCCCATTTCACTTGTATATTAATTTTTCTGTACATGTTTCTCAGCAGTATCCACGTGTCACCTACAATTCCATAATGGTACAGTTTGTTAAATAGTATCTCGTGATTCAATTTATCAAATGCCTTTTCTGCGTCTAATGTTACTAATAGGACATCTTCATTATCTTCAAGGCCATTAAGTACAACCTCAGATGTTATAAATGCAGCTAGTAGATACTGCCTCAGTGAAGCCTCTTTGTAGGGGATTCTGTATCACTTCAATGTTCTTATCAATTCGGCCTTTTAGGACGCTTTGCAATATTTTTGTAACAGATATTCCTCTATAATTTGAAGGATTTCTTCTATCTTTATTTTTCTTTAATACAGGGGTCAAGATTCCAGATTTATTAATACGTATGCACATCACACGTACTTCACAATAACATATACAAAATATGTCACAAAATTGTTTTCTGAACTATGGTATTAAATTATGTGAAAGTTCTTTTCAAAAACCTTTCTAATCTTTTTTTGATACTAGGAGGGACAACGAATTGTTACTTTGTAGGAACGATGTATGGGAGATCCTTCGTGCTGATCATGCAACTAATATGGCCGCCATATGCATTTCTTGTTTGTGATTGGCCAATTTAAAAAGTCTTCTGTATATCCATTTGGCCAAATTAATTGTAATTTGGTGAGAACACATATGGAATGTTCTGTATAAAGTCTCCTCATTTGGTCCAGATTGGAAAACAAACATGGTCACCATGGGAAATTCTTGTTTCTGATTGGCTGGATTTAAAAAAACCATTCTCCTCTGAAAGTACTTGCTAATTTGTATGATTGATGTACGGGAAGTTCTCAACAAATCTTTCTCATTTTCTTCGGATTGACAACTAACTTAGTAGCCACAGGCAGTACTTGGTGGTTTGTCCATTGCTTATATAGACCTGGTGAGCGATACAGGCTTGATAGCTTCTTGTCTAGATTACACAATTATTTCCCTTAATTTTGAATATTTACTGAAAAGAGGAAAACAACATGTATAATATGAACATTACAAAAATTATGTAAGTATTATCAGAAACGGAAACTGCTTACCCTTTCCGAGTACCTGGGTTCATCCTCGTCTTTTGTTGAGGTCCGTGGTCCTCATTTTTTAGTTTTCTGTGTTGTATCTGTCTTTGTTCTTGTTATCCGTATCTCGGGCAGTTGTGGTAGTGATCGTATGGTAGTTGGATATATAGCTACCTGTGCAATCAGTACATATCACCCGATGAGGCGAGATGTACTCGATACAACATTATGTGATAAAGTTTGTCAATGACATGCGGCAGGTCGGTGGTTTTCTCCGCGTACTCCGGTTTCTTCCATCAATAAAACTGACCGCCACTACATAGCTGAAATATTGTTGAAAATGGTTTCAAACACCATAAACCAACCCAACCTGTGTCTCTGGATTGTCAATTTTTAATTGCCGTTTGGTTTCCTCTAACGTTTATTTATCATTTAATGCTGTCTTTTTAAAACAATTACGAACTTTCATACGTTTAATACAAGGACTTGTAAACTTGTAAAACGCGACATTCACCTTGACCTACGGCCTCTGTGAATATTGTTTCTATGGTAGTAAATCCTTATTTTAATCTCATCAAAAGTCAGCAATTGTATTATGCATACATGCATGATTCATGGGATGTAATATCTGGCTAATTATTCATATGCAAAGTATTGTCTTATGTCATCAATGGATCTTTCAATGGAAGGTAAAATGAGTTTATATTAAAGAACATTTATAATTAGAAGACGAGATACGAGTGTAAAAAGTATGAACGACAACACATCTAATATTGGACAAAAATGAAAGTTAAAAGGAACATATTTTTTTATGGTGTTCGTCATTAGATAAAGATCTTGCTTGTAATGATGCTAAGATTAGTTCAAAATGAGTGATTGTTTTACGGCAATTGAGCAAATTTCAGTTTGATCAGGGCGAGAATGACTGATCATTTCACGGAGATGATGAGTATGACTGTACTAGACCATCATATGGAATTCCTTAACTGTCTTATATACGTGGTAATATCTAAAATATTTACGATGTACATTTTGTCGCACACGCAGTAGTATCGTGAGTCTATATACGCAGTTATTTTACATGTATACAAAATATACGTAGTGGTTTTATTGTTTTTCATGGAGGGGCCATCGTTGCCGTGATCATATGGCATTTGGATTAAAAACTACCAATGCAATCAGTGCCTATCACCACTATAGTTGTGAGATCGAATTCCACTCATGGTCAGTTATACTCGATACTACATTATGTGATAAAGCTTGTCAGTGACGTACGGCATGCCGCAGGTTTTCTCCAGTACTCCGGGTTACTCCACTAATAAAACTGACCGCCACAATATATCTGAAATATTGTTGAAAGTGGCGTTAAACACCAGAATCCCCTCCATCCTATTATCCATGGAATTAAAATTTTACGTAGTACATATTTCTGTATATACAGTAGGAATTTTATCTTTATGAGAGATGCATTTCATTGGTTATTTCAATATAATATACAATTATGGCCTTGATGAGAAGTTAGTATCCATAATTATTAAATTGAGAAAGGACCGAGGGAAAATAACCCTTTCAAGATTTAATAATTATGGATATTAACTTCTCATGAAGGACATAACTGTATTATTATACTGAACTAATATGAGCGAAATAACTAGTTATTGGTTCGACGTGCAAAAGCGCGCCAATTTCAAACAGTTATTTTGTGCTACGTGCAGATTCCCTCACAGTTATTTGACCTACGTGCAGTTTGTCGCGGGAATAATGAGTTATTTCTTGTTCCATGGAATAAAACCTTAAATTATCTTAATTATTTCTTGCTTGGTTTCTATAGTAAAGTATAATAATACTACTTATAAATTAATAACGATACATTTGATCTGTTGTTTCCGTTATTTTTACGTATTTAGACGACTGTCGTCCGCGTTGTGGAAGTGTGTTGCAAATAATCAATTTAGGTACCTTGTTTCAAAAATTCATTTGAATTGTACCGCGCATATGAAAAAAATCTACTGAATAACCATAAAAATGTAACGCGTATATCTGAAAAGCACTGCATATAAATAAGAAAGTTGCGGCGATTTATTCCAACACATTGGGTTGGATTTTACAATGCTATTAGCTCACTAAAACAAAAGTCCACATGTAGAAATATCGCTCAACTTGAACACATCATTCTGACTTCGAGCCAATCAGCATTTGACCATTCTCCTGAATGTTACTTGCTTAACGGAGAAGCAGTAAATGCAACAATTTGTTTGTAAACAATATGGTGAACGGAATATGATAGTACTTTTGAATTCCATCTCTATAATACTTATAAGTAAAGATATACGTTAAGCTGACTTCTTTCATGTCAAGACTGCTATATATTATTAACATTTGAAATTGCTTTTAGAAATGGTATTGTGTAAGACCAGAACAGGTTTTAATCAATTAAGCTATTAAAGAAATACATTCTTTGTTTTCTTTTCGGAATAGTTGTTATTTTTTGTACGGAGAACACTTTAGACGAAAGGAGAATTTTGTTGAGGGCAGTAGACAAAGGAATGGCTGATGGATCATACGTTATTTTAATACCCCACCATCTTAAACCTTCAAATGTAGAAACTACATGGATAAAAGGAGACCAAGATGATGAAAAAGCAAAACTGGCTTATTTGAATGTTTTCCAGGTACACATTTTTATTTTATCACTCTTATTATGATCATGTCCGTCTTAACATCATTATAGGTCCCCGGGCAAAGCAGTGCATTGGGGCCCCTACCTACACAACCACTTACATGAATAAAAATGTAAATGGTCGATAGAATTAAACATACATGTATATTTATTGTATTGGTAATTCTAATAAAATCAGTGTTTAAACATTAAAAAACATGCCGTACACAACATACATAGATTAGCATGCCCTGGGCAACTTCCCAGTGTGGCTAGGCGTTAAGACGGCTCTGATTATGAGCACTGAGTAGATACCTGTTAGTGCATCAACACCGACATAGTTCATTATATTGGTATATTTGTATTGAACTTTACAGTTCCTAAATAAAACTGAGTTCGAATCCCTCTCATGGCGAGGTGTACTTGATACAGCATTATGTGATAAATTTTGTCAGTGACTTGCGGCTGGTCGGTGGTTTTCTCTGGGTACTGCGTTTTTCTGCGCCAATAAAATGGACTGCCACGATATAGCTGAAATATGGTTGCAAGTGGCGTTAAACACCATAATCCTAACCCAACCTTAAATAATCTAGGTATATTTAACATTCGCCGATATAGGCTATCGTCTTTTGACTTTTTGTTTAACTTACTCACATATACCTTTAAATTATTTGGCATTCCAATAGTCTACCTATTAGTCAATCTAATTAAAATTAGATCTCTCTCTTGTTTAGAGATCTAATTTTAATTAGATTGCCTATTAGTGTGCATGATGAAGGTCATTAGTCCCGCACGCCAATGGACACTCCGTGTACCCCTCAGCGCAGAAAATGTTCTATTTCTATAACCAGAGGTTATATCCTAAGTAAAACTTTACAATACATGTTGATGTCTCAAAAACCCAGTAATGTTAATCAATGTAAGCAAGGTTTGACAAATCTAAAATATCAAATACAGCCAATATATACAATTCTAAAAAAAACTAAGCAAAAACAAAGCAAAACAAAACAAAAGAACAAACAACACCTTGATTTGTTGATTTTGTTTAAATCATAAAAATGTACAAAATCAGGAAACAATTTGTAGTTTTTTCATTACAATTGTCAATATGTCAAGATATTTATGTCAACTTTACGGATTTTAACTTCATATATATTTATCTAAATGATATAAAAAATCGTATTAGGCGTCAAATGTAATTTAAGCAGAAAACAAAATATCCGATTAAAGAAAAACAAAATGATTCATACGTTATCATATTTCTGATATTTCAAATAAAGCACATTTCAACTACAAATTGGTTGTATATTGCATGTGGTTTGTTTATTTTACTTCCACTTTTCATATGTGGTACGTATATTATTTATATATCTTTTATTTTCATTATGTAGAAGACAATGTCAAGTTGACAAACTTGTGTTTGATCCTTTTCTGATTATTTAGACAATAAGAAGAGTTTGAAGATACCAAAGGGGTAATCAGAAAACGTAAATCGAAGAAGAACAAACAACACAATAGCCAAAAGAAAAAGTACAAAAGGACAAACAACGATCCACAAAACATACACATAAAACTAAAGATCGATCAACACGAATCCCACTGAAAACCAGGGGCGAACTCAGGTGCTCCATAAGGGTAAGCAGTTTCTGCTCCACTAGTGACACCAGTCGTGTTACTCTAGTTACAAACCCGACGATAAGACACGAATGAGGAGAGGACCGGGAAGTATTTACAAATGGATTTGTGACACAGTTATTCCATAGCGGTCAACCAAGTCATGAAACCATAAAACTTTCGAAGTGATGACTTCAACTTTATCAAGAGGAACCCTTGGTTAAGTAGCTTCCTTTTGTGAGCAGCAAACCTCTATCAAGGAAATCCTGATAGGAACTACAAGCTCTGGAATATCGTATCAACTGAGAGATATATGCTTAAATTAAATTAATTAAATTATAATATAGTATTAGTAATTTCCTTGATTAAAATGGTTTTATTATTTTATCTTAATATATGGTGTTGTTGACAATCATAAGTAGATGAGTGACATTTGGTTGTGAAAGGCCAAACGTCATTGGGAAATAGCTATTAAAACAAAAAGGAATTTTGTTACACAAGAATCAAAATGTTAACATGAGCTACTCCACTATATAAAACAACAACAAAGTAACTATTTGTGTTTTTATCTCTTTCTTCAGGAATATCACGCATTATCGTAATAAAATAGTTGCTATTAGAGAAATACAGGATAGAGTTTAATTACTGCGAAATAAATTGACACAGACACCAATAAATATACATTGAGAAAAGCGCAAAATTATAATAAACATATACACAAGCACGATTTCATTATAATAGAAATAATGAATTTCAAACCGATCATTTATTAAACGGATATTTTTTTTCCACATAAGCCGTTTTACTATTAATTGAGTTGGGAAATTGTTTTTGTGCCGTTTATTCTTTTTTTTAATCATCCATGTTCTTTCTATTATGTTTGCTCAAGTTCACGGCTTGTATTTGTATTTTCTACATGATATCAGACCAATATGTTAGAAATAAATATTATTTTTGTGTAAGGGACATAGGTGCCCGAGTGGTCAAGGTCATTGATTTCTAACAATAAGCCATACAACACTTATGTAGGATTGGGCCGCAATATCCACCCAGGCGTTAATTGTTCCAGATACATACCAACGGCTTGGATTCCTACGATTAGTTCGTCATAGATGTCCGTTATTTCCTTATCCAGTATGTCTGGCAGTCAAGATATAGCTGACATAAAATGAAAAACAAAAAATACCACACTGTCAGAACAGTTCCAAAATCCAATAGAAAAATAATAGAAACAAGCAACATCGATACCCCTTATCATACATATACATGACCGCTCACTTGTCTGGCTTGGTACATGCACTTCAATAAAAACAGTTTTATGGGCAGAGACGATAACGACCAATAGCAGTGACGAATGATACTTTCTTCCTCTATAGATAACAGTAGCAGAGGTTGGAGGTCAAGACATGGAAATATTTCGTCATAATGTTTCACAAAATATGGCATATCCACCTTGGAATTACAATTATACATATCTATCTGGGATTCAGGTATGTATAGTTGTTTTCATTTAATGTAGCTATACATTCACGGTCAATTTTACATACATATAACATATATATAATTGATTTTGAGCGTACCTGAGAAAGGTTATCCCAGAAACACTAAATTTAATATCTACGTTTTTATTACATCTTTTCCATTTTAAAATGTAGTGTCTTCATAATAAAAAATAGAACCAAGGTCTTGGTAGTTACTTAAATACAGTATAATATATACTAGGTTAGTGAGATTTTTGAAATCCTTGTATAGCACCACTATAGTTGTGAATGACGATGATGTGTACTGTATATAACTTTATGTTATAAAGGCTGTTGGTGAGTTGCCACAGATTAGTGGTTTACTCTGTGTACTCCGATTTCAGCAACCAAATTAAACGGACCGCCACAAAAAGAAAAAAAAATCATAATAAAACTGTTTTGTCAACAGACTATATTTCCCCAAAAATATTTTTGAAAAAATATAAGCAGAACATTATCAGTGTATTTTTTCTTTTTAAGTTTCAACTCGATACCCAGAACATACAGTAGGTTTAATCAGAAGCTGTAAATCGTAGAAGGACAAACAATAATGGTCAAAAAGACAAAAACAAACAAAAATGGTCCACAAAATGCGATGCGGACACCTAATGATTGAGCAACTCGAGCCCCACTGAAAACCGGGGATGAACTCGGGTGCTTCGTAAGTGTAAGCAATTCCTGCTTTACTAGTGGAATTCGTGGTGTTATTGTTATGCTATACGAACATAATCTGGTACGGAAATCGTGTAAGACACCTGTATATGTACAGAAATTCAAATAAAATAATGAAATATGAAAACCATACAAAATGTGGGAAAAGGTGAACCTAACATCGTGTTCACGCGGAAATAGCAATGGAACTAAAAACGTGAAGAGTAATTGGACACAAAAAAAAAAACACGAACTCAACTAAAAACCAGTGTGAATTCAGGTACTTCGGAGGGAAAGCAGTTCCTGCTCCACTAGTGGCAGCGGTCATGCTGCTAAGAAGGTCCGGCGATAATTATGAACATGAAAAGGACGGGATTTGACTGAGAAACAGAACAGAACCAAGGTGCTTTCGGGGAAATAATTTCTAATAAATTTAAATACATTATGAAAAAATAATATTGTGATGTTTTATTTCTAGGGATCTCAATATTCACCCTTCCTTCATGATGTGGTATATTTATATCTTCTTTGTTTGAACGACACTTTGGACGCAGGACTTGATCACAAAAATGGTACTTTAATGTTTGAAAAGGCAAAAGGAAAGACATTTAGAGGTAAATGATCGTAACAGGCATTGAACGAACTAAGAATACTCTTTTTTTTATTTAATAAATTGAAATAAGCTAATGAAGACTAATTTTAATTCCTTTACTTCACAAACATAAACCTGGAAATGACTGATTGCATCGCTTCGTTGTAATACTGACTATTTTGTTGTTTTAATGCAAGAATTTATAGTACTTTTCCGTTATTTTCAAGTGCATGTTAGGACTATTATTAAATAAAGTCGCTGTATTTTTGTCTAATTAAGTATCTTCACCATGAAGTTCAACTAGAAGTTTTATTTCCAACAGGAATCACAGGTAATGTGAAAGTAGATAGTAATGGAGATAGGGAACCAGATTATTGGGTTTGGGATCTTCAACCAGGAAGCAGTCAATTTGAAGTTGTAATAGAAGCTAGAATGACAAGTCAAATTATTCAGGTAATATTGTTTGATGAATCAATTCATTTGAACTAATTGCTGGCAACAAATAATTTAGAGAATTTAATATCATTATTGTGCACGCAATCTAAGTCCTACGTCATATCAATTTGTAGAACTTGTCTTAAAAAAAAAGCTGTATGTTGATGCATATAATGATGCCTTGCTGTATGTCATTCAGGTACACTGCACATTAATAGTTCCCCAGGGTCAGTGTTTAATCACTGAAATGATTTATTAGATATACTTATCAATGACATTGTCATATTATTTGGCACGATTTTGGCTATCAAGTTAGATCCTTTGGCTTTCTAGCTCCGTAAGACTTTTAAATTATTTGTCTTCCAATCTCATGGTTTTGAGCTTACACGATAAAGGTAATTCCTCAAATGCGTCGTGCGCACTCAATTAGATATTTAGATTCTTATTAAGTCTCCAAAACAACGTAGGTCAAGGACATGACATAATAATTAAGTCCCCGAATTAACGCTATTGAAGGAGACTGCACATTAATTAAGTTCCCAAACAATGTTAGTCAAGGACATTGAATACCAATTAAGTTTCCCAAACAGTGCTATTCAATTATTTCTGCACATTAACTAGCTATCACAAGCAATGTTAATTAAGGACATGGGACATTAAGTTTCTAAACTTCAAAATACATTGGTTGATAAGACAATCCCTCCTGATAAATGGTGGAGAGTTGCTAAATCAATTTGTCAATTTAAAAATAGAACTACTACAGTTAGCTCAATTAAAGTAAATAATAATATTATGAATCATCCTTTTGACAAATCAAATGCCCTTAATGAATACTTCACTTCTATTTCTACGCTTGACAATCAGCCTGAGCTCACTGATCTCCCCCACCGTCACCTTGTGAACTATCTGACATAGTTATAACAGAACAAGATGTAATAGATCAATTTCAAATCTTAAAAAAAAAATAAGCCACCAGGTCCTGATAAGTTGGCACCCAAATTTATTAAAGCTATTTTCCCGTCACTGGTAATTCCTATATCAATCATATTTAATAAAACAATACAGCTTGGACAGGTCCTCAGTGACTGGAAAAGTGATAATGTTACAGCCATCTATAAGGGAAAGGGTGATAGTTGCGACCCATCAAATTATCGACCGATCTCTGTTACCAACTGTTTTGGGAAAATTCTAGAAAAATTCATCTTCAAGAACCTTTATAATTATGTTACTAGAAATAGAATATTATTAGATCATCAGTCAGGATTCAGAACAAAAGATTCTACTATTAATCAATTATTAACAATATATAATACTATTATAAAAAACCTAGATCTTGGTAAAGATGTACGATTTATATTTTGTGACATCTCCAAGGCATTTGATCGTGTCTGGCACTCTGGCTTAAT
The DNA here is from genome assembly GCA_963383655.1 of Bathymodiolus septemdierum. Lineage (NCBI taxonomy): Eukaryota > Metazoa > Mollusca > Bivalvia > Mytilida > Modiolidae > Bathymodiolus > Bathymodiolus septemdierum. The sequence goes on along the minus strand of OY726520.1, from coordinate 466,407 downwards.
TTTTAAACTGCGAAAGTATGGTATTTGCGGAAATGTTCAAAAATGGATTGAAAGTTTCCTTTATGATAGAAAACAAAGAGTAAATATTGATTGATACTTTTCTAGATGGAAAACTGTCAATGCAGGGGTACCCCAGTGGTCCACCCTTGGTCCTTTTTTATTCCTATTATTCATTAACGACATTGAGAATGAGGTCTTAAATAATATAAAAAATGTTTGGTGATGACACATCTCTATACTGTGTTGTTGAAGATCAAACGTCAGTCGCCGAATCTCTTAATGAAGATCTTGCGTGTATACATCAATGGTCCAGTGATTGGGGAATTACGTTTAATGCAACAAAAACTAAGTCCATGTTATTTTCTAGGAAAAAAATGGCTAATTTACCACCCTTATTCTTTAATGGGACCATTCTTGAAAACTCAAAATCCCATAAGCATCTCGGTGTCACTTTTAACTCAAATGGTAAATGGAATAATCATATTAATGAAATATAAACTAAAGCTTGTAAAAGAATTAACATTTTAAGAATGATGAAACACAAACTAGACAGAAAATCATTGGAAAAATTATATATTGGATTTATTCGTCCAATACTTGAATATGGGGTAGTAGCTTGGGACAATTGTAGTTTACATGAATCTGAACTACTGGAAAGTGTACAACTAAAACAGCTCGCATAATTACTGGCTTAAGGAAGGGAACATCACATGCAAAATTGTACACCGAATTGGGATGGGTGCCACTGAAAGAAAAACGTCGAAGGACAAATAAGCTAATTTTATTACACAAAATTCTCCATGATGAAACACCTTTATATCTTTTAAATGAAATTCTTCTACAAGCTAACCACCAATCTAGTTATAATTTGAGATTTAACCGAGTTTTTGAACCTCCATTCTGTAATACCATTTCATACAAATGTATTTTTTTCCCTAATGTAATTGACAGTTGGAAATTACTTGATGTAAACACGCAAAATCATCACATTAGACTAATGTTCAAAAAGCAAATAAGATCTAATATATCTGTCCCTCCCCCTATTTTGCCTTGGGTACAAGAAAATACAACATATTCCATTGTCAACTTAGAAACTTGGCAAGTAACTTGAATCAATACAAGTTCTTGTCACTCTTGTCAGATGGTTCAGGGTGTCCTTGTGGTGATGATGTTGAAGACAACTTTCATTACTTTTATGTCTGTTCACTTTTCATTTGCCAAAGAAGTTTGCTGTTTACTCAACTGAGAAATTTACCCGACTTCCTAAACATTGATGTACTCTTAAAGGGATCACCTGACCTTTCTTTTGATGATAATGTACTTATTATGAACTCTGTCCACACCTTTATTTGTGGAACCAAAAGACTTGAATATTAATATTAACATTTTTCAATTTGATTTTGTATTATTTGCTTTGAATCTGTTTTAATTTATTGCGTAAGATGTTTAAGCAAATATATATCTATATTTATGTGTACATGTGTATATGTGTACATATGTATGAATATGCCTTCTTATGTGCCTATATATACATGTACATATGTATCCTTAATATACAGAAGAATATATTAATTACAAGTTAACTTATTCACACTCTAAATTGGCAAATTTCATAATTATAATGAATAAATGGACAGTTTTAAAATTATTACAAATTTTGAATTTCTCCTAAGTAAAAATATGTTGTACACTAATTAAAATGTAAATTAATTAATTATTCTTATCATTATACTTGGTGTCCTTAGTTTTTGAGGGAGAGCACTTATATAGGCTATGCCTGATGTGCAATTCCATTGGATATTGTATTTATGCATTTATTCAATTAAATATTTGAATTGAATTAAGTTTGGCTGCCAAACAACGTTAGAAAATGTAACTGCATATTAATATAGTCTCCCAACCTTAATAAAATAATCAAGAATGAGTGCAAAACAAGCGTAGTTAAGGTCATTGCTCAAAACTAAGCCTCCCAAACAACTATAGCCAAGGACACTGTACATTAATAAAAGGTCGTTTTCTCGGTGTCCATACATGATAGATCAACAACACATGTCAATCAGCTACATGTCACATAATCATAGCATCATTGACACAATCAGGGGCAACAAGGTTAAGTTGTAATATGTGTGGTTTATTGGCATCTATTTAAGGGAGAATAGAACATCAAAGTGTGTTCTTAATTGTTTTAAATATCCATCTAACATCCAAGCGATTTCATTATTTGACATACTTTATTTATTATCAGTTTGTTTCACTTTTATACTAATTTGATATATTTTTACTTCATTAAGTAAGAAAATGAAACGTAAGAACTGGTTTATTGCAATATTTTAATGACTATACAGTTAAACATGTAAATAAAGGGTGCTCAATGGAGCGAGGCAATGTGCCATTTATGAGCAGTTGCATCATATTGACAGGTTTAAATTATATACACGATTAATTAATGGGAAAAATGAGACAGTGATTTGTTTTATAGAGGTGCCCTTTAAGGCAGGTTTGACTGTATGTCCCAAAATATGGCAATCAATTCCATTAATACGAAACAAAAACATCCTCCAACCTCAAATTATTTAGCACAAAACAGCGCGATATACCGATTGAAGCTTAGATCTTGGCATGTGACAGGCAACAATATGGTGGGGTTAAACCAGTCAATCGCACCTATCCCAGTGAGTTTGAAATAAAGGATACCACAGATACAGCTAGGTGTGTTTCATACCTTGACTTACACCTCGAAATTGACAGTGAGTACCGGCTAGGAACGAAACATTACGACAAAAGAGATTATTTCAATGCTTCCATTGTGAACTTTCCAGTCATATGTAGCAATATTCCAGCAGCAACTGCATATGGAGTATATATCTCTCAGCTGATCCGATAGGCCAGAGATTGTGGTTTTTACGAGTATTAGCTTGATAGATGGTTGTTGTTAACAAGAAAGCTGCTACCAAGGGTTCCGACTGGTTAAGTTGAAGTCACAACTTCGAATATTTTATGGTCGCCACGATAACTTGGTTTGACCGCTACGGATTATCTGTGTCACAAATGACCGCGGATATGTTCCATTTGTCGTAAGCTCTCCTCGGTCCTTTCCTCATTCATAATTTATCACCGGGTTTGTCATTAGAGCAACGCGACGGGTGTCACTAGTGGAGCAGAAACTGCTTACCCTTCCGGAGCAGATGAGTTCATCCCAGTTAGTATTGGGGTTCGTGTTACTTGATCTTTATTTTCTGTGTGGTGTTTTGCAGATAGGTGTTTGTCCTTATTCTTTTGGCCATTGTGTTGTAGTTGTCTGTCCTTCGATTTACGGATTCTGATTACCTCTTTGGTATCTTCAAACTCTTCTTATACTGAGTAAGGGATTAGTCTAAATAAAAAAAATGTTACGAGTCGTTTGCAATGTTAGGCGTATTCAACGTTCCTTGTGATAATCGTTTTTTACAAGCGTAAGACATCTGGATTTATTTACAGATAAGATTCCGTCTAATATGAAATTATTGTTGAATAAACTAATCAGTTCAGTGAGAGCTTAGAATGTTTTTTTTATGGTTAGCCATTAATGGATATTCATTGCAATTTATTAATAAATCGGAACTGAAAGGGACACAATTTGCTGCCATTTTAATTACAACAATTCAACGAACTTTTCATTTTAAAACAAATCATAGCATAAATGATGTCATCACATGTCCACCTACATTATTTACTTTTTTATCACCAGTACAAAGGATTTAAATTTAGAAATTCTTTCCATATTTTCTCTAAGAATGCTAGTGCTTTTAAACATTTTGAATGTACATTACCTTCTAGAAGCAAAGCCAGCATTGCACATACTTAAATTGTGTATTTGTTTATACTTACATACTATACGTAATTATTATACCTCATTACAGAAAATATTTCAATTGAAATATATAACATGGACTACAATGGATGGTAATCGTCCTCCAGATATACCTCTTTGTGGATTTAGAGGAGAAAAATGTTTAAAGATTGAATCAGGTAATTGGAAGACATAAGCATAATTGATTGCTAGCATTTCTGAGAATTATGGTGTTCCCCACTATTAGCAGTGATAAAAAGCTGCAGAATCATGAGCCGTAACGGTTTTTGTTTACCGTAGAGCTACGGATTTCATCCGTTTGAATTCCAGATTCCACTTGAAATCTAACCTTCAGTTAATTTAAATTCATTTGTTGATATTTCCGATTGGGTATCATTCTATTCCTTAATTATTTTTCTAAACTCTTCCATAGTTAATAAATACCTTATCATATTTATGCATAAGTCCCGCCATCTTATTTCGCGATCTTGTTAAAAATATGAGAAATTCAGAACCTACTTCGGATAACATTACAAAATACGACATGTATTTCCGGAAAGGCGGGTGCAAAGTTAAGCGCCGTTCGAAATCATTTTTATATTTCTATGAATTTTTCGCATAAAATGAAAAAGAACAGAATATCACACTGTCGGAACAGTTCCAAAATCCAATTAAAAATCATAGAAAGAAGCACAATCGATCTCCCTTGCACACATACATGATCGCGCACTATCCTGGGTTGCAACAAACACATAACAACTAGTTTTATGTGTCCATTCCACCCCTCTTAGTGATGTATTCCACATGTGAGTAAATTCACAATGCCTTGTCGGTTGATTCTAGTCCTGTTTGTGCTGTTAAATCCATATAATATGTGGAAACACCTATATGGATCTACTCTCAATACATTGATCCTATCGTTCTGCTGCTACAGTGATATGTTCAACGAAATAATAGAAAAAAATTGATTTTTAATACAAGATATAAAATAGAATATTGAAGAACAACAATCATGTTTATGCATTTTTGTGAAATTTCTTTTGAATTTATTTTTCACTAGTTTTCTGTTTTGTATATCAAGTTTGTGATTATTATTCTGTTCTTATACTGTAAAATAACGTTTTTGCGAACATGACTTTGATGTTGTTGGAATGAGTCGATCTCATGCTTCGTCAGCCAATTATATCGTGTCAGTTATTTGTGTTATAATAATGTTTTCTCATGTAGCCGTAAAAATAACCATTTAAATATGATTTGAATACTTAGCAATTCATAAGAATATGTAACATATAAAGATAGTATAACCAATCTTTTTTTTAAAAGTTCTCTGAAAAAAATTAATATCCTGAAAATGTCGATTATATCAAGAAAACTAATCGGGTTGTTCTATAAAATCCTATATATAATTCACATTGCTTCCGAGAGGATCCAATGAAGCAATCATTTATTATAAAAGAATAAAATTCTTTATTTTGCAGAGACGACAGCCATTGTTATCGGCCTCTGTTCGGGTATTGTGTTGATTGTTCTCGTTCTGGCTGCCATACTATATTACAGGTTAATATGTTTATTTTTGTCTGTTTCTATTCAGTATTGTAAGGCATTTCATAACAGCTAATTGTTTTAGGAAGAGAGATATTCTTGACTAAAAACATAGAATGTCATGGATATATTTAAACCAGACGAGTGCAGAAAACAACATTGTATATTATGTAGCAAGATCTAAACATGCACCATAAACTAGATATATGATTGAGCATTGACTGTATCTTGACAAATATCGTGTATTGTGGTGACCAAACGTCCAATGTTAGCGCCCAGCACTGGACGTAGTCTAACACAGAAATTGTGTTTGAAATGTTAATGTTCATTTTCCTATTCCAATAAAGCATTTGAAAGAACGGGTTGCAAAGGTATCGAAATATTCTGTATTTATGTCAAACCAAATACGGCTACAACAATATCGCATAGTTCAACGCAATTGCATAAATCTTTTTCTTAAAAGAAAAAAGCAATTTTAAGAACACTTGACAGAAATATTCCTTAAGAGGTCACTATAACGTATTGTATTTTTATAAGTGCGAAAATCCAAAATGACCGCCATCGCTGGATATTGTATAATCATGGGATAAGTCGTTTCCTTGGAAGCTCTTGGTTTTATTTTACCCTGATAACTCGAATATTCCGCTATATCGAAATAATATCATTGGTCCCTTTTTATTTCTACACAGTTCTATTGGCCATATTTTACCCACGAATATGCCAGCTTCATTGATATGTCTATTTGAAAGAAATGGTATTCTAAGTATTACAAAGTATATTTCTCTACAGGCGTATTAAATTTGAAAGAGACCTTGAGTTGCAGTTATGGAAAATTAAGTACAATGACATTCGGACGACAAATACAAGAGCAATTGGAAGCATAAGTATGGTAAAATAGATTTGTACTACTTTATAATTTTAATTTCAGAATATAAATGAAATATGTGATATGCAAAACAAGCATTTGCAAATTGGAAAATGCATTTTTGACGTGTAGGGAATATTTTCTGTCGTATATACGATAGTTGTGGATGATGCTAAATTTGATTATAATTTTACCGAAACTGAGTTTTAAAAAATCGAGTCGGACACGCTCTGTGTCATTGGTATTTATCGTCACTTCAAAACAAGTTTACAGCTATATCGGTACTACCAGATTTATTGAAGGATGAATAGCCGTACAGATATAACAAACTGATCGATGAAAACCCTGCCCCTGCCTTGGGTATGTGTTTAGAAACCATAATATTTGAAAGGAGGTGATAGGCTTGTGGGCAGAGGTCAAGCATCTGAACCAATGAACTCTTAAGACTCCGACCGCAACAGTGTCCATATTAGGTAATCTAACGTCAGCTTACTTGTTTTATCATTTTGCTGCACGTATTCAAGAATTAAAATTACAGGCTCCAACCCCGGTTAGATATAGGGTATTGCGATAAAAAGATTTCCGGTTTAAAAAGGGTTTGAAAAATATTTTTGCATTCAAGAGAATATAAGCTATTAATTGATGCAATTTTTAGTCGAAAAATGGAACATTCGGTTCTGACAAGAAGTCCCTTTCATTGCAAAAAAAGTATCTCGCAACCATATATTTTAAAAATCAGCTTCACACTTACTTTGATATTGTCATTTTAGTAGTTAGTGATTAATATTGGTAGCTTTCATTCATTAAAATAATCAAAATGTAAAAATCTTATGAAATGGCAAATCTCAACGATAATTTAGGGTTAGGGTTATTGTGTTTTAATGCCACTTTCAACAATATCTCTGTTATATTGTGGCGGTTAGTTTTATTGTTGGAGGAAACCGGACTACCCGAAGAAAACCACCGACCTGCCGCAAGTCACTGGCAAACTTTATCACATAATGTTGTATCGAGTACATCTCGCCTGACCGGGATATGAACTGACAACGTTAATGGTGATAGGCATTGATTGCATATGTAGTAATAAATCCAACTACCATACAATCACGACCACGACGGCCCCTACGATCATTTAGAGGTATGGTATAATGTAAATAATATACTATTTCCTAAGACAGTTGATTTAATTATAGTTGAGTTTTCACACTGGAACAGCCGCAAGCCATTCTCACAATAATATATCAGAATCCAGCGTCGGAGGAGGTAAAGAGCATCAAATCTTCTCTACCATTGGTTACTTCAAAGGAGAGACTGTCACCATTAAAAAGTTGGAAAAAAATGATATTATCATTGATAGAGCAACACAGTTGGAGCTGAAAGCGGTATGTTCTCCTATATGTCTGTTTGAGCTATCTGCGTTATCATTTTTTGTGTGTGAAATGACCTATCGAATATCACGGGTTTATTTTGTCCTGTTTATTTAAAAGATTTCTTTTACCTGAAAAGTTTATAATAATATATGTTTGGGACCATAAAACTAGTTTAACCCTGCCACTTTTTATTGAAGTGTCTGTACCAAGCCAAGGAAGTGCGTATATGTGTGTTAAGAGTATATATTTTTCTTTTAGAACTGTTCTGACAGCGTGGTAATTGTTGTTCTTCATTTTATTGTAATAACAGAAAACTTTGTTAGTGGTCACCTGCACGTAATGGTCATCTGCCAGAAACAACAACCTGTTGTACATTTTGGAATAATATGCTTTTAAAATAGAGGGATGTTGGAACCACAAATGAAAAACACAGAAGTAAAACAAATTAGACGATCTCTTAAGACTATGAAAAAACGACATACATATGATTTTAAGCATCCCATGTCTCATTAATGAAACCCAACTTGATGTCATAATGCTGTAAGTAGTATATCATGTTCCGTTGATGGAACGCGTCGGGATGCAATAATTTTAAAAGCCAATTAAGGAAACATAGATCCTCTTATGTAGATCGGAAATCAGTTGAGATGAGAAATGCCATACAGATCAATAGATTATTGCTGAGGACATCATAAAAATTGTCTTAGTGATGACTTTAATTTTACTCGTAAAGTTATTTGAGAAATACATTTTATAATTGAAAAGTACATTTAGAATGCATCGTATCGACGAACTTATTGCATACATACATGCAATAAACGTTGCTATGCAGGAATGGCGACTATACTGTTAAGAAATCTAAATACGTATGTTTATCACAGTACCTTGACCACAATTGTCTCTTGTATATATACATGTATTGTGTACTCGATACAACATTATGTGATAAAGTTTGTCAGTAACTTACGACAGGTCGGTGGTTTTCTCCGGGTACTCCGGTTTCCTCAACCAATAAAACTGACCGCCACGATATAATTGAAATATTGTTGAAAGTGTCGTTAAACACCATAAACCAAAATCAAACCTATGTTTATATATACATGTATGTGTATATGTACGACGTGGATATATAGCTGCCTATCATTGCGAATGCCCTTGAACACAGTAACGAATGTAAGCACTAAATAATGTGTTGTAAAGTAAAAATGTATCAATATATCGAAACGTGAACTAAAAACATTTTTTGACAAATAATTTTTATTCTTAGATAAAAATGCGAAAACAAGCGTTTCAATTTCTAACGTAAAGTGAGGTTATGGTTTTGTAATATATTTTGTATAGATATATTATTTAATAAGAAAAGTTTGAAGATACCAAAGAGGTAATCAGACGCCTTAAGTCTAAAAAGGACAAATCTTCCAATGTTTCTTTTTAAAGATGAAAGATCTTACACATGAAAATGTAAACAGATTTGTTGGAATGTGTATTGACGTAAGAGGACCGTGTTTGTTGACAATGTATTGTGCTAAAGGAAGCCTTCAAGTAAGTTTTTGGAGATACATATTTTATTTGATGATCATATGTCGACTACTTATTTTAATTAGATAATAAGAATACGGACAAACTTATTAATTTATGTCTGTTAATAGAATAAAGGTGTGGATATCTAATTTAATGCGCACGACGTGTTACTTTAATAAACTTCCACAGCTACGTTAAAAGTAAATTTACACATCCGTGATTTCTCTCTTGGTTTGGATTAATATTGGGTTATCGGTTACGCCACTTTCAACAATGTTTCAGTTTCATGCTGGGCTATATTACTGTGAAGGAATACGGAGTATACAGAGAAAATCACCGATGTGCATCAAGTCACTGACAAACCTTATCACAATAAGTACACATAGAAATGGCAAAACCCGAACGTACAACAACAGCGGTGATATACACCTATTACATAGTTAAATCGAATAACCTGGACGCCCAATTCTCGTAATCTAGTAACATGCTTTTGTAAAAATATTTTTTTATTGAAAAAACTAGTTTGTTTGAATAAAAATATAAATATCCATTGATTGTTGTCCAACATCACGCGAGTTGTATAAAATCTTCATTCACGACAAGAGCATGTTTACAACGATTATATAAGACATAGTTTTAGTTTTCTGTGTTGTGTTTGTTTGTTTTCGTTCTGTGTCTTGTGTGCCCAATATTGCCAGTGTCTGGATTGTCCATTCTCGAATGCCTCATTCGGGTTTCTTCAGCGAATATTTACAAAAATTGGACATTGACATGGGTGGATGTTTCTATTTGCCACAAGTAAATGATGTCCTGTATAACGTTGGTTTTATGCGCGATTGTAACCATTTTGCATCTGTCCCGGAGGTCTGAATTATTCTTCTCATTTTGTTCTTTTCCGAAACGCGCTCAACATCACAAATAATTACAAAACCATATTTGCTTAATCTAATGGCATATGCAATTTAAAATGGTAAAAATGTATTTTCTTGCAATATTGAAACATCAAGATCACATTCTTTGTAATATATAATTTAGCATATTGTGATATTACAATTTCCGCTATAGACACTCCTGGAATGTTGGAACCAATCATTGAAATGAACAATTAGTGCATTGTTCATGCCTCATTGATTTCTAAGAAGGTCGCAACCATGTAACATAAAGTTCTTTTGACCATTGTATCGTCGGTCCTTCTTCAATTTACGGCTTCTGATTACCCCTTTGGCATCTTCAAGTTTTCTCAAAACAAAACACGGAGACAACATATATAAATACCCAAACCTTTGTATGAATTTTCATTGGATATAGAATTACCGTTAAATACAGGAATGTATTTTGTGTTAATTAGAACGAATTCATTTTATTGAAGTGGCTCTACCAATCAAGGAAAGTGAGCGGTTATGGCATCGATTTTGCCTCTTTCTACGATTTTGGAATGGTTCGGACAGTGTGGTATATTTTGTTTTCCCTTTTCTTAGAACACATTAGTGTATGTCAATACCGAGGACACAGCTTAATGGATGACATATTTCTTCATGCATCTATCTAATAAACATTTATTAACCTTTTGACTTTTTGAGCATTCATACGAAAATGAAATTCGGTCATATTTCGATCAAATTAGGTTTTAATAGCACATTATACATTTACATACAAAACAAGAGCTGTTGACAAGTCGTATTTCTTGGTAAGTAAATATTATCTTGTGAAAACAAATATCTTGAGACATGTTATTGAGATAAATTACATACATTACCGGATATGTCATGGCTTAGTTTGACGTATAATAGTGTGATCATGGCCATTAGAAATCACTTTGTCATAGTTTCATCAAGTAAACAAACCGATATGCTAGCAGTTGTTTGTAGGAGGGTTTATGTCTTATTTACGTTTTTAGTGTTTATTTGCGTATAGTGGTGTCCAACGCATAATGTGTTGTGTGGTGTTTCGAGTACCCAGTTTCTCTGAATTGTCCTTTTTCGATTGCCCCTTCGGTATTATCTAATGTTAATGTAGGTCATGGATGCTTAACATGACTTTCAGCACATGTTTAGCTATTCTGGGACTACTAGTCTTAATGGGAGAGGGAAAGGTCGACCAGTTATAACGAACTGACAGGTATTTTGAAAATCCCCCGACAATTTCTAGTTATCTGGTAACCTCAACATGTGATGTGAGTATCAGTTAGTGGTGTTAGATTTGTGGTTAAAATTCAACGACCTTAACAGTCGGATACCCAGGATCTTTTTATGCAAATGTCTGTTTGATACATATACAGTGTGTCGATATGAACGCACTATTATTTCAATAAAATAATTTATGTTTAATAGCTATGGTCGACAATTAAAATAACCTTCTTGGAACCTACGTTATCCAGACGAAAATTTACAAAAGTTAAAATGAACATGTATATGTCTGTAGGCACCACGGTACTGAAGACGTAAATAAGGGTAATAACAAAATTACCGAACTCCGAACAATCTTACAAAGGGAAAGTCAAAACTCATAAGTATATAAACAGACAAAATCAGTCAACAACCGGAAAACTGTGAAAACCGTAATTACCCTGACTTGGTACAGGCATTTCAAAAGAAATGGTGGGTTGAATCAGATTTTAAAGCGCCAAACCTCCCGCTTTCATAACGGCTCAAAGGTTCCGGTTGTCACTATAACAGTATTTATAACAATACTGGGACAAAATAGGTGAAATAGTTGTCAAAGCAGTACCAAATTCAGTGAAGTAAATGTCAAAAACACTTATTGATAACAAAATATTTTTGACATTTATGTTGACCTTATCTTTATGCATTTTCACTATATGAAAATGTAAGGAATGATGTCAATAATTTTTTCAACAATAGGCATGTCCAGTGTAAAATATATTGGGAATTTTATAACGGCATTATAAATTGCTGACATCATATTAGAATATATAAATAATGTATCGCATTATCATAAATTATAAACAGAAAGCTTAAGCAGTGATTGCCAACAATTCAAATATCTTAAAGACAAGCAGTCGGGACTACCTCATTGATGACATATTTTTTTTGTATATAAAAGCGTCAAATATATATATTTAGTAATACTACGTATTAGCCTTAGGTTGTTTGTAGGAGGGCTCATCTCTTGTTTGCGTTGATTGGGTATGGTGGTGTCCATCACCTATTGTGTTGTGTTTTTGCTTTGTTTGCCTTCGTTTTGTGTACCCTATGACGCCAGTTTCTCTGAATTGTCAATTATTGATGCCTCTTCGGTGTTCTCTAACGTTTGTTTTCACCACTGTGTTACCACATTAGTGTACGTATGTCAAATCTGAAACGATAGAGGTGATTATAATTCCTATAGACAAAAACTTTCAACTATAGACTGGGACTCCATGTTTACTGGTCATGATATCGACTCCATTACATGTAGTATAAGACAAACAATTACTGACATAGCCAACGACACAATTCCTAATAGAAAAGATAACCTACCCTGGTTAACAACCGCCATAAAAAAACAAATTCGACGCAAAAAAAGAATTCATAAACGAGCCAAACAGACGAACCTAGAAGGACATTGGTTAAAATTTCGTAAAGCTAGAAACATCTGTAACAAATTAATTCTAAATGCTAAAACCAAATATTATTCAAGTATTTCTGAAAAAATTCACACTGAAACCACCGGAAGTAAAAACTGGTGGAATCTTGTAAAGAGTCAACTTGGCGATTCTAATAGCCGTTCCATCCCCCCAATTCCGACCGACGATGACATAACTCATGACGATGCGGAAAAATCTGAAATATTCAACGACTATTTTTGTGATCAATCAGACATAAACGATGATTACCTCATTCCTCCTGATCTTGATGGCCCTTTATACGAAAAACTTAGACAGATAATAATTACTGAGACTGACGTTGATGACATATTATAAACTTTAGATACTTCAAAAGCGACAGGTCCCGACATGCTTAACCCCAGATTTCTTAAAGAAGCTTCATCTATATTAAAGTATCCTCTGTGTAAACTTATTAATCTTTCATTTTCCACAAGTATATTTCCTACTGAGTGTTCAGAAGTTTTTTTCGGACAACACAAGAATTCGAAATTTTTTTCCAGAATTTAACATTAGGTTATATGACATAAACTCTGAATCAGATTATTTTTTTTCCCTCCACCAAAATCAGAATATTATTTTTAGTAACATTGGGAATCAGAATATTTTTTTAGAAAAAAAACATACCCCCCCCCCCCTTCAAGTTAAATGGTCCTTCCCTAACACCGGTATTCAAAAAGGACTCCCCTTGTCATGTAACAAATTATAGACCAATATCACTTATTAGTAGTATAGGAAAGATAATGGAGATATGCATTCATAAATATATTCACAATTACTTACTGGCAAATTGCATCATTACTCCACACCAATCTGGCTTTACTAGGGGTGATTCAGCTATTAATCAACTTTTATTCATAACCAATGAATTTGGGAAGGCTTTAGATGAAGGGAAAGAAATAAGGGTAGTATTTTGCGATATTAGCAAAGCTTTTGACAGAGTTTGGCATATTGGATTACTAAAAAAATTAGAATCGATAGGAATACAGGGCCCTATACTATCGTGGATAAAAAAATACTTGTCAAATAGAAAACAGAGAGTTGTAATAAATAATTCCAATTCCCAATGGCGTGATATTAAAGCTGGGGTCCCCCAGGGTTCAATACTGGGGCCTCTCTTATTTATAATTTTTATAAACCACATTGTGACAGATATACAATCAACAATAAAACTGTTTGCTGACGACACTAGTTTATACCTAATTGTAGATGACCCAAATGAAACCGCAGACTCTCTAAATAACGACTTCACAAAAATCCATGACTGGGCAACGAAATGGTTGGTTACTTTCAATGCTCAAAAAACGGAAACCATGACTATTTCTAGAAAAATCGACAAACCGGATCATCCCCCACTCTACATGGACAGCAATGACATTTCTACTGTCTCAGAACACAAACATCTTGGACTAGTTATTTCAGACAACGGGAGTTTGGAAAAACACATTGACATGATAACAGGAAAAGCTTACAAGAGGATCAATATCTTAAGAAAATTTAAATTTATATTAGACCGAAAAACTCTCGAAAAAATATATTTTACATTTGTCAGACCCCTAATAGAATACGCTGATGTGATATGGGATATCATGAGTATATCACTTAATAAAAGAATTGAAAATGTTCAACTAGAAGCTTCCAGAATAGTTACTGGAGGCACTAGACTCGTTTCACTTAATAACCTTTACATGGAAACAGTCTGGGAAAAACTTAAAGATCGAAGAGAAAAACATAAACTTGTTCAATTTTACAAAATGACAAAAAATTTGACGCCACACTACACTGCAAATATACACGATTTTTAGCAGTTAAAAAATTTGTTTTCCGTAGTAAGCGATTCACTCCTTAAGGTCTTTTATTGTCTTTTTATTCTCTCTTTCATTGTTTATTTTTTCTCTCTTGTGCACTTCTATTTCACCACTTAGTTCTTCCATCTATTTGAAAATTTCACATTCATATCTATTCAGAATAACATTATTCTTTACAATTTAAAATTTGATATTGTATAAACTTCGAGACCAGCTTGATTATTGTAAAGAGATATACCAGGGAAACGAATTAATATAAGTTTTTCTAAACTTGTTTTCGAATCCCTTTAATTATTTGTATTGTATCATATTGAAATTTATCATATTGTACTATATTTATTAATTAATAAAATATGTTTAAACTAAATCTGAAACTACGTGGATTCAATTGTCTGTCCATTGCCTATAGTACACGTCGATTAATAGATGAGTGCCAAGTAAAGGTTATTGATGCCTTTGTTCTCGATCAAGAATTAAAAGTTATACGTTCAATTTCTACCCACTATGAGATGTTCAATACTCACATTATTGAATTTACTTATTATGTTAAGTGTAACAAGTCGGATTTTTTCCCTGGGTACTTTAGCGTCACCCCCGAGATGAGTGCCAAGTAAAGGTTGCGTGATGTGTTTGTTCCCTATCACGAATTTAAAGTTGTATGTTGAATTTCAACCCGTTATGAGATATTCAACATGCACATTATTAATTATCATGCTATGTACAACAGGTCAGAGTTGATCCCCTGGTACTTTTGCTTCCTCCCCCACTAAGGCGTGATCATCACGATATAACTGAAATATTGTTGAAGGTTTTGTTAATCACTTGATAGGCTAACTCATCCTTGAACGAAAATCAGACATTATAATTCTTAGAGTAATTGATAGTTTCCAAAAATAGTCCGTTTCTCAATCATAATTATATATGTTTCGTTTATCGCGAAAATAAATTTGTATTTCGAGTCATGTTTGCGCTATTTCAAAAGAACTTTAATTACTGAGAGTAATTAGTGAGACATTGTATTACATTGTTCTGTCTGATGTCAATGATTTATTATTTATATCTAAATACTAGTTAATTGCTACTTTATTATTGGAGCTATATTATAGTATAAATTAATAACCAAATCCATTTTCAAACGTCTTATTGAAACTAAAGTGCATAATTACAATATGTTCACTATCAAACACGACTAAATTCACCCTTTATATGTAGGATAATATCACCTAACGTCATGCCGTCATAAAGACATGATACAATTATTGCCTTCATGTGAGATGAACATCTAAAGTTGTCAACCCGAGGGAGGTTGTTTCTCGAAGAATTTAACTAGAGGCAAAACAGCCTCTCGAGGGTTGACAACTTGATGTTCACTTCATATGAAGGCAATAACTGTTTTACTGTACCGAAGCTACTCTAAGATGTTTAAAAACTTGAATGCTTTGTTTTGTTATCAAAATAATTGTACATAGTAAAGCAAACCTGTAAGGTATAATAATACATGTTATCTTCCTTTTTATATATTTACCCGTAACAATTGATTTTCATACAGTAATTTTTATCTTTTCTGACGGTATGGTACCTTTTGTTTTCCATTTTCTTGTTTTTATAAATTGTTCTAAAATAAAATGAAAAACGAAAAATACCAGAACAGTGGCAACATCCCGTCGGTAAATCAAATGAACAGAGGCAAAATATCCATACCCCTATATACATGACCGTTCTCCTAGTTTGGTACAGACAATTCAATAAAAAGTAACAGAGTTAAGCTGGAAAAGATTGAAGATGAAGATACCAAAGGTGTAATCAGAAACCGTAAATAAAAAGACAATCAATGATCTACAAAACATAACACAGAAAACCAGAGATTGTTCAACACAAACCCAACTAAAAATCAAGGATGAATTCAGATTCTCCGGAAGGTTTGGGAGATCTTGTTCCACTAGTGCCTTCCGTCGTGTTGGTTAAGCATTTTGCTTAGCAACTGATGCTTTTTTGTAGGATATCATTGGAAATGACGACATTAAATTAGACTCCTTCTTTATAATGTCCCTTATTAATGACCTGATAAACGTAAGTATGATTGATTATTAATGAATTGACTTAATCAAGCTTTGTGAGTTCGAATCCCGCTCATGGCAAGATGTACTCGATACAACATTATGCAATAAAGTTTGCCAGTGACTTGCAGCAGGTCGGTAGTTTTCTTCGGGTACTCTGATTTCCTCCACCAATAAAACTGACCCCCACGATAGAACTGAAATATTGTTGAAAGTGGCGTTAAATACCATAGCCCTAGACCTTATTAAAGTATCTCAAGTGAGCAGTATTTCATCTATATTCATGACAAGTTTACAACATTATACCATGTAGATAAAATTGTGGCACTTGGATTGGACATAGCCACACGTAGAAGGGAAGCGAATGGCTTGGATCGTAAATCCTTGCTTTGAAACGGATCACCAACGGACATATCGCAGAAACGTTTAGGGGTAAATTGCATTTACTAATTTCATGAGACTCCTGATTAGCATTAAAACATTTTTACATTTGTGCATGAATTTTGCTTACTTTGTTCAAATCTAAGATATAATCCGTATACCTAATTATTGTTACAATTTTTATACTCAATACTAGAAAGGGTTATTTGGAATATTTATGATCACTATTTGTGTCCAATTTCAGATTACTTATTTTATATAATATATCAATCAATTCAAGAGGTCTGAATATGTATCTTTGTTTCAAAAAATATTTTCAGGGAGTTAACTACATACACAACAGTGCTTTAAAATATCATGGAAATCTAAAAAGTAGTAATTGCGTTGTGGACAATCGTTGGGTGTTGAAGGTGACAGACTATGGGCTGGAAAGGATTAATTTTAATAACAAAAATGATGTCCCATCAGAACATCAACATTTTAACAGTATGCTTACTTTTGTGAAGTGAATGTCATATTGTTAAGTATTGTTCGTTGTAGCATATATCTTAGATTTAAGTAAATTGTTGTAAAATGCATTAATGATTGGCGTATATTAATGTTGTATAGTGGGTAGTATTTGGCCTACATTGAAGCAGTTAAGTGGATGTAACTCATGTAATAAAGTGGATTACATATTGGGTTAAACTGATGTCCTTAAATGAATTGCAAATAACCTAATCTGATGTCCATAAATGGATTGCATATTAGCGCTAATTGATGTCCTAATGTGGATTGAACATAACTGTTATTCAATTGATATAAGCTGTTGATCTATTGATGAATACTTATTGGCCTACATTGATGTCCTGAAGTGGATTGAATATTGGTCTAAACTGTTGTTCTATTGATGAATACTTATTGGCCTACATTGATGTCCTGAAGTGGATTGAATATTGGTCTAAGCTGTTGTTCTATTGATGAATACTTATTGGCCTACATTGATGTCCTGAAGGGGATTGAATATTGGTCTAAACTGTTGTTCTATTGATGAATACTTATTGGTCTACATTGATGTCCTGAAGTGGATTGAATATTGGTCTAAACTGTTGTTCTATTGATGAATACTTATTGGCCTACATTGATGTCCTGAAGTGGATTGCATATTGACCTAAACTGTTGTTCTATTGATGAATACTTATTGGCCTACATTGATGTCCTGAAGTGGATTGAATATTGGCCTAAGCTGTTGTTCTATTGATGAATACTTATTGGTCTACATTGATGTCCTGAAGTGGATTGAATATTGGCCTAAACTGTTGTTCTATTGATGAATACTTATTGGCCTACATTGATGTTCTGAAGTGGATTGAATATTGGCCTAAACTGTTGTTCTATTGATGAATACTTATTGGCCTACATTGATGTCCTGAAGTGGATTGAATATTGGCCTAAACTGTTGATCTATTGATGAATACTTATTGGCCTACATTGATGTCCTGAAGTGGATTGAATATTGGTCTAAGCTGTTGTTCTATTGATGAATACTTATTGGCCCACATTGATGTCCTGAAGTTGATTGAATATTGGCCTAAGCTGTTGTTCTATTGATGAATACTTATTGGCCTACATTGATGTCCTGAAGTTGATTGAATATTGGCCTAAACTGTTGATCTATTGATGAATACTTATTGGCCTACATTGATGTCCTGAAGTGGATTGAATATTGGTCTAAACTGTTGTTCTATTGATGAATACTTATTGGTCTACATTGATGTCCTGAAGTGGATTGAATATTGGTCTAAACTGTTGTTCTATTGATGAATACTTATTGGCCTACATTGATGTCCTGAAGTGGATTGCATATTGACCTAAACTGTTGTTCTATTGATGAATACTTATTGGCCTACATTGATGTCCTGAAGTCGATTGAATATTGGCCTAAGCTGTTGTTCTATTGATGAATACTTATTGGTCTACATTGATGTCCTGAAGTGGATTGAATATTGGCCTAAGCTGTTGTTCTATTGATGAATACTTATTGGCCTACATTGATGTTCTGAAGTGGATTGAATATTGGCCTAAACTGTTGTTCTATTGATGAATACTTATTGGCCTACATTGATGTCCTGAAGTGGATTGAATATTGACTTAAACGGTTGTTCTATTGATGAATACTTATTGGCCTACATTGATGTCCTGAAGTGGATTGAATATTGGTCTAAACTGTTGTTCTATTGATAAATACTTATTGGCCTACATTGATGTCCTGAAGTGGATTGAATATTGGCCTAAACTGTTGATCTATTGATGAATACTTATTGGCCTACATTGATGTCCTGAAGTGGATTGAATATTGGCCTAAACTGTTGATCTATTGATGAATACTTATTGGCCTACATTGATGTCCTGAAGTCGATTGAATATTGGTCTAAGCTGTTGTTCTATTGATGAATACTTATTGGCCTACATTGATGTCCTGAAGTTGATTGAATATTGGCCTAAACTGTTGATCTATTGATGAATACTTATTGGCCTACATTGATGTCCTGAAGTGGATTGAATATTGGTCTAAACTGTTGTTCTATTGTTGAATACTTATTGGTCTGCATTGATGTCCTGAAGTTGATTGAATATTGGCCTAAACTGTTGTTCTATTGATGAATACTTATTGGCCTACATTGATGTCCTGAAGTGGATTGAATATTGGCCTAAACTGTTGTTCTATTGATGAATGCTTATTGGCCTACATTGATGTCCTGAAGTGGATTGAATATTGGCCTAAACTGTTGTTCTACTGATGAATACTTATTGGCCTACATTGATGTCCTGAAGTGGATTGAATATTGACCTAAACTGTTGTTCTATTGATGAATACTTATTGGCCTACATTATGTCCTGAAGTGGATTGAATATTGGTCTAAACTGTTGTTCTATTGATGAATACTTATTGGCCTACATTGATGTCCTGAAGTGGATTGAATATTGACTTAAACGGTTGTTCTATTGATGAATACTTATTGGCCTACATTGATGTCCTGAAGTGGATTGAATATTGGTCTAAGCTGTTGTTCTATTGATGAATACTTATTGGCCTACATTGATGTCCTGAAGTGGATTGAATATTGACTTAAACGGTTGTTCTATTGATGAATACTTATTGGCCTACATTGATGTCCTGAAGTGGATTGAATATTGGTCTAAACTGTTGTTCTATTGATGAATACTTATTGGCCTACATTGATGTCCTGAAGTGGATTGAATATTGACTTAAACGGTTGATCTATTGATGAATACTTATTGGCCTACATTGATGTCCTGAAGTGGATTGAATATTGGCCTAAGCTGTTGAACTATTGATGAATACTTATTGGCCTACATTGATGTCCTGAAGTGGATTGAATATTGACTTAAACGGTTGTTCTATTGATGAATACTTATTGGCCTACATTGATGTCCTGAAGTGGATTGAATATTGGCCTAAACTGTTGTTCTATTGATAAATACTTATTGGCCTACATTGATGTCCTGAAGTGAATTGAATATTGGCCTAAACTGTTGTTCTATTGATGAATACTTATTGGCCTACATTGATATCCTGAAGTGGATTGAATATTGGCCTAAACTGATGTTCTCCACTTAATTGAATACTAGCCTAAACTGATGTCATAAAGTGCATAGTGAATACTGGACGAAACTGATGACATAAAGTGGATTGCATATTGGCCTACACTGATGTCCAAACGCGGACATAATATTGGACTACAACGTTGAATAGTGAACTACACTGATGTCCAAAAATGGATTGAATATTCTCCTACATTGATGTTATTAAGTGGATTGAATATTCTCCTACATTGATGTTATTAAGTGGATTGAATACTGGTCGTCATTGATGTTGTAACGTAACGTTGACTATTGTCTGATTATTGGTGTAAAGTATACATTGATTGAACAATAGTTTGTACCTGCCGTAGAGACGAAATAAAAAAGTACATATGAAAAAGTTATAAGCTAATGAATTGTAAATATGCTGTATTTTTTCAATAGAAATAAAGCTTATACAAAATACATTTCATTAGACAAACCATTTATTGAAAACAAGAACAAGAATTCAGGTGTTAATAAAATACAAATTTAACAGAGGTGTTTATATTCAATCCATTCGAGGGACCGTCGTGGTCATTATCGTATGGTAGCTCGATTTACAACTACCTGTGCAATCAGTGTCTACCACTAACGTTGTGTGCTCGAATCCTGCTCATGCGAGGTGTGCTCCACACAACATTATGTGATAAAGTTTGTCAGTGGCCTGCGACAGGTCAGTGGGTTTCTCCGGTACTCCGGTTTCCTCCACCAATAAAACTGATCGCCACGATATAGTTGAAATATTGTTGAAAGTGGCGTTAAGCACCATAAACCAAACCACCAATCCAATCAAGACCTTTCATATTTGACTGTTATTCGTTACTAATTTCATTGAGAACATCTTATGAATTTTATTGATATTTACATGTATATATGTCAAAGCAAAACTTATTTTTGATGTTTCAACAATTTCTTTTCAGGTCAATTTTGGACAGCACCTGAACACTTATCTATGGCTTACGAGTTGAAATATGGTTCACAGAAAGGAGATGTTTATAGCATTGGGATCATTCAATTTGAAATACTTTTTAGATCACAACCGTATGACACCGATACATATCTACCCGAAGGTAAGACAGTGTTACATAGCAATCATATGGATTATACGTTCGTAATTATTTTTCTTTGTCAAATTGCATGATATTCATCATATCTTATTGTCTATGCGTTTTCTTACTAATACTTACGAATGTGCAGCAAATCGATAACCAGGCGTACCATTGCAGACTTTCGGGGGCGTCTGGTTCAACAAGATTTTCTGTCTCCTAAAACTTGTTATTTCATTTTTATTTGATAACCATGTTTAGAGTGTTATGTCATCTGGCCATTTGTCGTGTTGATATAATAAGTGGTAACACCGAGATAGATACATGTAAGTTAACTTGACACGCCAAAGATAGTATCTCGCCAAGGCGAGATAGAAATGTAATAAGTCGTCGGACGAGATAACAGTTTTGTCATGTCCTTAATAAGCTTCCGCAATTCTCCCAGTTATATGTGATTGTTAACATTTTACACATATGTGGAAAACGCTAGCATGACCGCATCATTTCACTAAATTTGGACCCATCAATAGCTTAGTCTGTCAGTTTTTAATGAAATGCTTGTACCAAACCAGGAAAGGGAACGGTCATGTATATGAATGTTATGGGTGTCGATTTTGCCTCTGTTTTCTCTTGTTTTTCAGTTTATCATAGGTATGTAGAACTTTTATCTAGTATCAGAGCCAATAGACAGCTCAGTGAGCTGGTGTGTTAGAACTCTGAGACCATTCTTTGTTTTTCGTACATACAACTACTATCTCTTCTTCTTCGTCATTTGGTGTAATTTAACAAAACACTATTAAATAAATGATTGCTGATTAACATTTCATGGTGATGCAATTATCAATAAAAGAAATATGTGAATAAGTTTTATAACGAAAATGACATGTCACAATCAGCAATGGACGAACTATTCGAAATATGCTTTATAACGAAAATGCAGCAATATACGCGTTCAAAATATATTTTGAGATACACATTATTAAATATCGAATATATTTTAACCACATTATTATCGCAATGTTCTAATTTTTATGTGTCACATTTAAGTTCTATGCTTAACAAAGAAAAAACATGTAGACAATCCACAAGCTTTACTACAGCAAAACTTCATTCTAAATGTTAATTAAAGTTAAAGATAAAATTACTCAAAGAAATATAATTTTTGCATAGATATAGTACAATGTAAGTCTAAAAGTGTAAACTTAGTACTTATATTACTATTACACCGAGTGGAATTGTCAGGTTGAATCCATCAATAATATAAGATTTTCTGCATACTAGTATATATAACAAAGGATTGACAAAAGGATCATAACCTTTAACTAAGTAATATGAACTAGTTGGAAAAAGTGTAAACTTACTTCAAACTATTGTCTCAATAAGACAATAATATAATTGATTTTACAGATATAATCAGACGGATATTATACTCGACAAAACCATATTTTCGTCCAAATGTAAAAATACGAGAGTGTGCAAAAGAAAACAGTCATGAACAGATAGAAAAATTGAAAGACCTAATGGAGCAATGCTGGGCAGATATACCAGCTGATCGTCCTTCTCTATCTGTAATAAAACAGAAAATTTCCCAGCTAAACAGTGGAAGGTAAATTTCTAAATGAAATAATGTTCTGCAAAATGAGATCATTCACTGTATCATTTACAAAGTATTAAATTAAAACAAAATTATATATTTAATTTAGTGCGCACGACGCGCGTGGAATAACATTCCAAGTGTGCGCTCAAAGTCGTCGAAAGATTGGAGCCAAATGATTTAAAAGTCAGTGGGATCAAGAAAACCAAAAGTGAATAAACAGGAGAGCCTAAATCAGGGTTAGAGTTTATGGTTATGGTGTTCAACGCCACTTTCAACAATATATCAGCTGTAGCATGTCGGTCAGTTTTATTAAGTGAAGGAAACTGGAGTACCCGGAGAAAACCACCGACCTGCCACAAGTCACCGACAAACTTTATCACATAATGTTGTATCGATTACACCTCACCATGTGTGGGATTCGAACTCACAACGTTAGTGGTGATAGGCACTAATTGCATAGGTAGTTGTTAATCAAACTACCGATACGATCACGACAACGACGACCCTAGCCAAAATCAGGTAATGTTGCCTATGTCTGAGGGAAGATAATATTAGTGGTAATAATAATCAAACTAAAGCCTATTAAATCACAAAGAATTAAATGATATGTTTCAGAAATACTAACTATTGTTAGTAGTTAAGTCTTATATATTTCCAGTCACCTATTTACAATATCAAATTGTTCAGGTTTTGCTATATTTGTAAAACTTGTATATCGAACATATTATTCATGTGCAGTCATGTTACAAAGCATGTATCGATTTGGTTTATTGTATTTTTGTTTGACATGCGTGACGCTGAAATGTGAAGATTTTCAATTTACAAGTGAAAAATAAAAATGGTATCATTATGCTTTTTTATGAGGAATCGTGCAAGCATATTTCCTTTTAATGCAGTTTGTCATATTATACTTCACTGATGTTTGTTCGCTTTGAACTATGAGCGTACCTGATGCAGGTTATTCTAGAAACGAGTCGTGCCCACTTAAGTAGATGTTTACTGTTATATTATCCGAAATATGATGTTTTTTGCTAAATTTCGCTGTTATTGATGTTTTACATTTATCATAAAAAGTTGTGTTTTAGATTTTCTGTAACATTTAAGGCGTTTTATTCCAACATGGCCTTTTAAAAAAGGATGTAACCTGATAAAATAGATAGAGAATTATAGTTCTATTTTTTATGATGTATTTCTGTCTTTTAGAAAGACAAACATAGTGGATCACATGGTGAATATGCTAGAAAAATATGCCAATAATTTAGAAGAAATAGTAGAAGCAAGAACAGCAGCTTTAATGGATGAAAAGAAGAAGACAGATAGATTGTTATACCAAATGTTGCCACCGTGAGTTTCTAGATTCTTCAAGTCGTCAATAGCAAGGAAAAAAAGAAGAAAAATATGGAAATAAGAATAAATGCATGTATGATTGTATATGCGTGTGTATACATATGTACCTGTGTATATATATTTATTTATTTGTGGGTATATTCAATTAAAGTCTGATTCTTATCAATGTTATGTACATAATTATATAAGATAATAATAATATGAAATACTTCGCAAGTAGCTTGGGCTTTTGAAGAAAGAATGTAACAAGCATTTTGAATAAAAATACTACATTGATGTTTAAAAAAGAGAAACAAAATGCACTTTAATGCATACGGTAAAAATGCTGAGGCTGATTTTTGTAATATAATGACCAAGTAGTATTTATTTTCACAAAGATTGATAATTTCTTTTAGTATATTGATAAAATGAAAAACAAAATCCAAAATCCAAAAGAAAAATCGTAGAAAGAAGATGCAAAATCTATGCCATTAATATACAAATACATGACAGCCCTTCTTCCAGGCTTAATATAGGCAATTCAATAAAAAGTGGCGGGGTTAAAATAGTTTAATATAAACATATTGTTCATGTTTGAAAAAAGTTAGAAATGCTGCGGTGATGCAATTATTTTTTACTTGTGAGTAAAATACCTTCCAGAACCACATCTCACTCTCTGTTATTTCATTTGATTTAATCATATTTTGATAACAAACAATAATTATACAGTAGAACTCAGTTGAAATCCTCTCTACTGTTCTGCTGACATGATTTTGTTTCTTTTCATTTCCTTGTAGAGTTGTAGCAGATCAGTTGAAGTGTGGTAACAGTGTTCAACCAGAAATATTTGAATCAGTATCCATATACTTCTCAGATATTGTAGGATTTACAAAACTGTCCTCATCTAGTACGCCAATACAAGTAATAGATTTATTGAATGATCTTTACACAGGATTTGATTCCACCATCGCCATTTATGATGTGTATAAAGTGAGTTGATCAACTGCCACATTGCATTGTCTTTTAATATATTAAAATGCTCATTACTGACCTTTGTTGGATAATTAGTAATCTGTTTACTATCACTATGGGTGTTTAAGTCTTTAAGTCACTTACTGCAATATTAGTTATATTAGTGGAAGAAACCAGATTGCACGGAGAAAACCAACGACCTTCTAAAAGCAATAGAAAAACTAGATCACAATAGAGTTGTTTTGTGTACACCACGCCATCGAACTCGCAGAAATTTAATTTTACATCGGAAAATGACGCAGGGCAATTAAAAATGTGCGAAAACCAGTGTTTTTGGGGAAAATATTTGTACTGTACATTTGTACGACAAATTGTTATGCCATACTACTTTATTAAAACGTTTAACTTATTATCAATTTTTTTTAGTAATTGTTAGCGTGCTCGACTCGAGTGTGGTAGATCGTGGGTTCGAACCCCAGTCGGTTCAAGCCAAAGAGTATGAAATTGGTATTCCCTGCTTCTCCGCACGAAGCTTTAAAAGAGTAAGAGTAATACTTGTTGGCTCAGAATCAGGATAATGTGTCCTAAATGAGAGACATGTTTGCCTGTGGACTGTTGTTTCAGTGAGGTAGCACTAAAAAAATTTAACTCAGAGTGTTGGTCTAGTACAAAGCGGACATCATAATTATCTCATCGAATTTAACTTGTTCTCGCCATGAGATGAAATATTGCTCATTTGGTGTTAAGCAGCAATCACTCACTCACTATTTAGTAAATGCCTTGGTTTAAAACTATTTTAGGTTGAAACTATAGGAGATGCATATATGGTTGTAAGTGGTCTTCCATTGAGGAATGGTTTAAAACATGCTCAGGAGATAGGAAATATGTCAATAGATTTGCTCAAATTTGTTCAAACGTTTGAAGTGCAGTTCAATCCTTCTTACAAACTGAAGCTAAGGATTGGCATACACTCAGGTTCTTGTGCCGCAGGTAAGAAACACGTGAAAATAAGATCGATTAATTTGGACTAGTTTTTCTATATTTGCTTTTTGTGGGCAAATTAAAAACTAAGAATATTAATTGTTAAATATTAAAGTTATCAAATTTGCAATTATTTCCAATTAAATGTAAACATTTGTTTACCGTAAATGTGGGGTTAAAATAAGTCAAGTTGTGTCCAGGTGAATTTTGTTAAAGCGTATCACGGCTTTTTAATCTCTATTAGATTACATGTAGGAGCATTCATTGTTCTTCAGTGTATATTTTCGTAGAATCGTTGATCATTAAGGCATATTTAAATTTTACTAGAACTCTTTGCTTTAATATAATTAGACTGTAAATCGGTTTCCATAGCCCAATATTTCTCACAAAAAATGAAATAAGTATATTTATAGTTAAAGTACTCTTACATTTCGCATTATAATGGTTTTTCCGGTTTTCAGTCATTTATTTTTGATATTCCGAATGCAAGTTATAGATTTTAAACTTTTGTTTGTGGTAATAAGATGTTTCAAATAAAGGTAATAACAAAATTACCGAACACCGAACAATCTTACAAAGGGAAAGTCAAAACTCATAATTATATAAACAGACAAAATCAGTCAACAACCGGAAAACTATGAAAACGTAATGACCCTGACTTGGTACAGGCATTTCTAAAGAAATGGTGGGTTGAATCAGATTTTAAAGCGCCAAACCTCCCTCTCTCATTACGGTTCAAAGGTTCCGGCTGTCACTATAACAGTATTTAAATACAGGAACAAAATAGGTAAAATAGTTGTCAAAGCAGTACCATATTCAGTGAAATAAATGTCAGCAACATTTTTACGTCACACATTGATAAAAACATATTTTGACATTTTTCTTGACTTCTTTATCTTTATACATTTTCACTATATGAAAATGCATCGCTTATAATCGTTTCTGCAGAGACGGAATATATTTCGACAAGATCTTGGTATCAGAATATAAACTTTTTAAGAGATCGAATAAGGCGAATCTGAACTTGCTTTTTCTTGTCGGACGCCCAATGATATTGTCGATTGTGACGACTTTGGTATCGTGACGTGAAGCGTGATATCCTATACACATTTTGTATTATTTCTCTGAGTGAAACACCGGCTTATCTTTCACTTGGAAATCTCGGTATTTCACAGCCATCTATGTAATACTATATTTTTGTTTCTACACATATTAGGTGTTGTCGGAAGAACAATGCCAAGATATTGTCTTTTTGGCGATACAGTAAACACTGCCTCAAGAATGGAATCAAATGGAGAAGGTACTTAGCTTTTAGTAGCATCGTGTTATCGGTTTTCGTGCTATTATCGATTTTCCGATATATCGATTAAGTGTTAACCCTTTATTTATATGACGATTGGAATTTTGAAAGAATGGCTAATTAAATATTTCTTTGTACATAAGATTGTTTTTAAAGCCATTCTTGTATTTTAATATAGTCTCGATTATCAGGCAACTTTTGTTGTCAGTAAAATGGCGTCATCTGTTTTCGTGTGAAGTAAAAACAAGGCCGATATACGGGATGAAAACGAATATATAATCCGGAAATGGCTGGTTTTAAAATTTCATGGTTCTGGCCATCTACCAAATCATACTACATCTAATTAAAATAACAGAAATTGTGTTTACTTTTGATGTTTTTTTTAGTGCTGAAACCACAATGCACTGCAAAGTGACATGTATTTTATATAAGAAACAGGCACATTTCAGTCAACTCTTTTGTTTACAAGTACGATCAGTGACCCCATGACAGTTACATGACAGGAAGAGCCGATGTCTGAGAGACAGATGACATAGTCAAATTTTATATAGCCCTTCTGGATTTTTTTCCAGCTACTTTATAAAGAAGTAAATTTTTAGCATTACAAAAAGTATGGTTCAGTAGGTAGGCTCACTGTTCTTGGTACTTACGTCTTTAAAAGCAAACTTTAACATCTTTTACAGATGTCACGCTGTAGTCTTGTTTATGTTCCATAAATAGAAACCGAAAGACACGTCAAAAATAATGCGTGCGCTGTGGAAATCAAAATAAAATGGATAAAACGAAAACAGATGACGCACGAAAACACATACCGTGACGATATATATTTCTATTTATTTATAAATGATAATAAACTGTCATATCTAGTTGACATTAATAATATTGATTAGTTATTGTTGTTTAAAGTCAATTACATAGTTAGTATTCAAGCTTTATTTATGCCGAGAAAGTAAAATACAAACAATACATTACCAAGTAACGTGATATTTTTACATATATCCAGACACGCACTTTCGTACCGTTCTTTACGCCAGGTGCGTATTTTATATATATTGCACTACCAGTGAATGCCCTTTTTGCACGGATGTACCCATTATTCGAGAAATTACAGGATTTTCATTATCACAAGTATTTTTCTCAGCTGAATTAAGAAGGGCGTTTTTGATTAAATTAATAAAAAGCACTTGCTACCATGAAATATCGTTTTTTAATTATTGTAAAATCAATATGAAACTATAATAGTGCAACTGTTTTTCTACCAGAGTGGGTTATGATTAAGTTTACATATAAATTCATTAATAAAAGATGTACGTGTCAAACAACTCTCAATAATATTTGTAAGTCAGTAATTTTACGACACTAGAGGGCACAAAGACTGAGGGCTTAAGGTCGTTGACTTCTGATCACAATCCTTACACAATGAATCTTAGTTCGAGACCCGAAACCCATCTCAAGTGATGGTTTTAACTGTCTTGATGTTCATCCCATAATAAGTATGGCAGTCACGATATAGCTTGTAAATTGCTGAAAATGATGATAAACACTAATAAACCTGATAAACAGACATTCAATAAACAATCAGTTTATTGTGTTTAATTCGCATGGATTATTAACTATCGACGGAAGTAAAAAGTACCACCCAACTACAGATTACATACTCATTTAGGGTATGCTTTGTTCTTATTGTTGAAGACCCTACTGTGACTGTGGAATGTAGAACAGCAATAAAAGTGCTGTGCCTCTACTGTAAATTGTGTCCCAAGTGTAATGTTGGATAGTCTCATGTTTCCATATCAGTTCTTATTATGCGTTGGTACGTTGCTAAGGGTTAGCACAGACAGAATAAACTTGTTTTTTTTTGTTGGAGGGTTTGGCATTGTTTTCTGTTTTTGTTTTTGTTTTTTGTTTTGTCGGCCGTTCAATAAAAACAATATGCTTACTACAAAAACTATTCGTTTGGTTTTGAGATCGTGTGATTATTTTATATTGTGTAAACTGTTCTGGAGTGTAATAATAACTATTGTTAATTAGCAAACCATGTTTATATTGCTTCTGTTTGCAGCATTGAAAATACATATCAGTCAAGAGACATACGACATTCTGTTTCAAACGAAGCACTATGAATTAACGTTACGTGGAGAAGTTGAAATGAAGGTACTTAAAAATATTTTCTTTGTGTATAAATGAATAGATTTATGACATAATATTTATGTACTGTACACAAATGCTATATCATCATTATTCTTAGATCAAAGTGTCAAACCTCATATATGAAGACCATATTGGGAATGCTAACCAAAACCATGACAAAATGATGATTGCTTTTCTATGTACTTATTGTAGTAGAGATAATAAAATAGCATGACATAATATTAAAAAACACATGCACGCAAATTAATATCGAAAAGATATTCACCTTGCAGATATCTTTTTCAATTAGTATCATCAACAAAATACTTAATATAATGTACTAAAAAGTTGATTAAATAAAAGAGAGTAATAGGTTAGATGATACTTAAAACAATCTCCTGGTGATAGGCATGTTCTGATTTCTATTCGTTTCAATAATGGAATGGTTAATGAATTATATCACCTAGGGACTGTCGTCGCCGTGATCGTAGGAAAGTTGTTACAACTATCTGTGCAATCAGTACCTCTCATGGCGATGTGTACTCCATACAACATTATGTGATAAGAAGAGTTTGGAGATACTAAAGGGGTAATCAGAATCCGTAAATCGAGGAAGTTTGTCAGTGACTCGCGGCAGGTCGGTGGTATTCTACGGATATCCCCACCTATAAACTGACCGCCACGATATAACTGAAATATTGTTGAAAGTGGCGTTAAACACCATAACCATAACCCCTATGTTTTGTATTTGCGTCTGTAAATTTTACTGTAGCATTTGTTTTTGTTTTTGTATCTAACATTTCGTCAGTATGGGTGCTCTGTAATGGTCGTCTCGTCAGCTATTAACACCTTCAGAGTCAGCTATATACTATATATCTTAAATTAGGCAACGGATGGACAATATGTATGTAGGGGTGCAGACGGGGTAAAGCGATGCACACTAATTTAATTACGTCATTATTGAATGTAATAAATACTGTTGAAACTTTTGCTTTTACGTAATATTCATTCATCAAAATATGCAATAATTTATGTATTCATAGCTACCTTCTTAATAAACAGTGATAATTAACAGAAGAAACTAGAGAAAGTTGATCTGGTGATCACAGATACTCCCGTATTCCAAATTTTGAATGAGGCAATGAAAGGAATGAAACATGTTGAAAATATTTGGTTGAGCGGTACTTTAAATATCATTCGGAAACCTAAAAAGTCCCTATTTTCTAAGAGAAAAAGGGCCATAGCTCATGAACGGTAAATGTGAAATACACCGTAATCAAACTTAATTTGTATTTTATGGTACACAGTAATGTGTGAAAGTTTGAAAATATTTGGTGGAGCGGTACTTTAATTATTATCCAGAAACCAAAAGTGTGACGGACGGACGAACGAACAGACGGACGTCGAGCGGGGATATAAAATATATAGGAATAGTTAGAATTGAGACATTGTTATACAGAAGTAAGAATTAAGAATTGTCTAAAATAGGGCATACCATATGAACTATTTAGTAAAAGGAAACCATTCGGTAACCCTTTGGATATATACACTGTGTACACAGTAAGAGGTAAAAAAAAATATACAACAGAACGTAGAATTTCATGCACATGCATTCATTATTATATGCAATGTTTTTGTTTCAGGGAAAAGGTTTACAAACAACATATTGGTTAGATAAGAGACTTGACAAGCCTATAGATACTACAAAAGGATGTGCAACGGATATTAATTTAGATATTACCGGTAATGAACAATTAGATTAGGAAACACATGATGCATATGGAATATAAATAGTATGTATTCTGGTTGCATCGTACAGCATGTACAATATTAATTATTTAATATAAAAATTAAAATAAGAAAAATTGCTTGATGTTTATTGAAATAATACTAACAAGCATGTAATGCTAATTAAAAGAAGCATGTAATATATGTTTGTGTTATTCCACTATGTCTATTATCTGTATCCACGACTTACTACTCGTTTGCTATCTACAACATACTCGTTTGCTATCTACAACATACTCGTTGCTATCAACAACATACTCGTTTGTTATCAACAACATACACATACGCGTTTGCTATCAACAACACACTCGTTTGCTATCAACAAAATACTCGTTTACTATCAACCACATACGCGTTTGCTGTCAACAACATACTTGTTTGCTATCAACAACATACTCATTTGCCAACAACAACATACTCGTTTGCTAACAACAAAATACTCGTTTGCTATCAACAACATACTCGTTTGCTATCAACAACATACTCGTTTGCTGTCAACAACATACTCGTTTGCTATCAACAACATACTCGTTTGCTGTCAACAACATACTCGTTTGCTGTCAACAACATACTCGTTTGCTGTTAACAACATACTCGTTTTGGTATCAACAACATACTCGTTTGCTGTCAACAACATACTCATTTGCTGTCAACAACATACTCGTTTGCTGTTAACAACATACTCGTTTTGGTATCAACAACATACATCTTGTGTTGGGTGTAGTACCTAAGCACATTGTGCTAACGTTTACAATCGTGCCTTTATAATTACAAAATGTACATGACTTGTTCATTTCAGCTAAGAGGTCCCATGTGATTGGTCAGAAGGTTGACACGTGACTTCAGAATTGAAACTTCATTAGTCAATGAAGCACACAACAATTCAACCACGCCCACTTTCTTGAACTATTTTCGAACATCATGAAAACTTGATAACTACACACAATAAAAACAGTTCAAATTGTGGATTAATAAAACAAATAATAATACTTTTAATTGTATTCAAAAATGTAAAGACAAAACAGGCGATACATATTTCAATTGAGCTTAAGATAATATATGGCATGAACGTTTTGCTATGTGGCATACAAGTTGTTTTGCTATCAACTTTTGTTTGAATTCTAATGGGAATTAAGTATGCTTTTATCATTTCTGTTTTACCTCTTTGTACTGTCATAAATCCCAATTTATGAGCGAAATTAAATTTGAAAAAAAATATATAAACAAAATATAGATGTCAATAATCACAGTAATCTGGCATATGCTATAATTCAGTTTCCAAAAGAGCTTATTTTAAATAAGACCTTTAATAACAGTAATTCACATCCATTTAGGAATATCTTGCCTTTCTTTGCTTCCAACTAAGACTAACTATGTACTGTTCTTTTGCGTTTGTTAATTTCTGTTTTCAGTGGCGACGTCCTTTTAGCACAACCCTATAGGGCATAATATATTTCTCAACTGCTTGGTTAGACCCGGATTGTAGTTATACATGTACGTCCGAGTTGCAGTATATTGTATTCACTCTTTGAAAAAAATAGTTCACACAACGGCTACAATTTTTACTTTTGTATAAATGGTTCAAAGCTAGACAAAGATATTTGTCTGCTTCTCTCGCTGTATTCTGTTAATATTAAGAGCTTTAAGACTAACTAAAGAAATGATTCATATGGATGTGGATTGTGGAACAGAACACAGTTTATTAGAGCAAAACAACTTCAGTTCATAGATTTTAGTAAACATTTAAGTCAGCTATCTATTGTTAATCACGGGATCAATTAAAGTAATGATGAAATGGATACAAGATAAATATCATATAATGCTGTCCGTCTACTGCTATGATAATTACAAAGTTGATACAATTCATGACTCTCGCACATTCAAAAGTTTTCAAAATGATGTGAATATGTAGGAAAGTCTTCAAACTTGTTAACAGTGGTCTTCGCTTTCTCTACTTGCAATGTCATCGGGGGCGGACCACAACTGAAAACTCCAATCCGTTTAGCCTGCAAGAATAAATTGAAATAGAAACAGACAGAGAAGAGTATACAATACAACAACAGAAACATAAACATCACCCTTCCAAAATGGGGAAGAAACATAATATATTTAAAGATTCCCACATGTTTTCTTTGACAATATAATACAAATACAGATATCTAATTTAGTGGTGCGCATGACCAGTTTTTTCTGCAGTATTGCATGCTATTAAAATATCTGTCCAATTAATGTAAGAGCATTCATTGATTTGTTGATTTGTAGTAAGTAATTATACATTACAAAGTACAAAAGAGCAGTGTAGACACATTCACATTGTATATAATTCTTTAGTACTATTTATCACTCCAGCAAATAAACATAAGTAAATAATGTATAGAATTAGAAGAAAATAAATACTGATTTATAATACCAATGTTTAACCATACTTTAACTTAGATCATGTTTAGCTTCGTTTATATTATCTTTTTATCATGAATATACAAGCACATTTAGTTGGATTTACAACTACCTATGAAATGATTGTGTATCACCACTAACATTGTGAGTTCTAATCCTGCTCATGGCGAGATGTACTCGATAAAACTTTATGTGATAAAGTTTGTCAACGACTTGCGGCAGATTGGTGGTTTTCTCCGAGTACTCCAGTTTCGTCCACCAATAAAACTGACCTCCACGGTATAACTGAAATATTGTTGGAAGTGGCGTTAAACACTATAACCCTCACCCCAACACATTTAACATGAAGTATTGACCAAATGTTCTATAATAAGCTGACTTACATTTGGATGTTCATATTTCAGGGACATTAGAAAATCTTGAAAGTTAGGACGTCCAAAATGAGTCTTTGCTGCTAATCCAGTAAACAAACTTTTACCGGCAATCTTTTGGAAATGACGCTCGCATATATACTAAAACAAAACAAAAAATAATTCTAAAGCTTCAAAATATTACTTTCCCTTTTTGTTGGAGTTCTTGTCTTGTTCTTTACTGTGTTTTATATTTGTTTTTTTTTATGTTGTAGTTTTGATATTCAGGTCGTTCCCATTTCATAGGGTAGGGAGCTCTGTGTTGGTTTATTAATTTAGACACTCTGAGTTCGTTTCTGACTTTGGGTACTTTGTTTCTCGTTTTCTAAAACCAAGGTTCTGAGTTCATAAGCATAAACAGTGAGACAGGTTATTAACAACAAGTGCAAAACGACAGCTTAACATTTCTGTGAAAAACATCATATACTGGATACAATGTCTGAATATAGATACCGATACTTAATACTAAAAACAAGTGTTTTCAAATCTCTGTGACCAAGCTGCATAAAAATCTTGTATGTAATAAATGTATATATGATTCTAAGACAGCGAATACAATAGTCCTTCTGTTCATTTTGTGAGTAGCATTGCTTCAATCAAGTACAAGTGACTAATCCATGTTTAGAGATACTTCTCTAACATTTACGAAGACAGTCTAAAACACATACAGCAATAGTATGCCTAGGTATAGTATATCATTACAAAATATTTAATCCAGATATTACACTTGTCTGTTTGTGTTAATATTCACAACATTTCTTAAAACCAGGGAGTTGGTGATTGTTGTTAAAATCCAAGGTAGCATTTTTTGCAGGTAGGTCATAGCGAAAATATGTGTTTGTACTATTTAATGAGATGATGGTTATATCTGATTTGTACCAGACTCGCACGCTTCGTTAGATATTTACAATGCAAGATCGCTGATATAAGAGTTCACAAGTCAACATGTCGCTCCACTCGAATACATTATTCTGATTTCCTAAGCAACTGGTTTTATTCTTACTCCTTAATGTTGCTACTTGGCGGAGAAGTAACACAGACCAATTTCATAGTCTTTGGTTTTACCCAACCGAAAATGGAATACACAATATATTGCGAGCATACTAACCTCTACAACAACGAGATGGGATTCTGAAAAGGAAGAATTACCCTTCGCGAGCACTTGAGTTCACCTCGGTTTTTGGTGGGGTCCGTGTTCCTCATCTGTTTAGTTTTGTGTGTGTCTTTTCGTTCTGAGTGCCGTGTTGTGATGTCAGTTACGATTTCTGCATCAGAACGATGTTCGGTTCGTCTTTACCTCCTGCTGTTTGTAAGAGGGCGCATGTCCTATCTACATTTTTTGTTTGTTTGGGCATAGTGGTGTCCAACACATATTATGTTGTGTTTTTGCTTTGTATTTCTTCATCTTGTATACACTATTTCGCCAGTTTCTCTGGATTGTCAAATTTTGATTGCTCCTTCTCTATTCTCTAACGTTTTTTCATTACGTTTCATGTGCATGAAAAAGGTCTAAACAAAACTATTTTACAAATGATAAAAGAAGTCAGTGTGATTGTATGAATTATACATACCAACATAGTTGTTCTTAAATCAAACTTTTGTTGGAATTGAGTAATGAATATATGAACTGCAACCAAATTATTTTTATCATTATTTTCTACATCACGTATGATATCTGTAAGCCATTCAAATTGTTTCTGTGTACGGGTCACCCACAGAAAATATACCTGAAAACAATCAAATAATATATATAATGTTAATTAATGTAATGATTTGGCTTTCCAATCTTTCGACTTTGAGCGTATATGATGAAGGGTATCACAGAAACGCGTCATGCACACTAAAGTATATATCTACGTTTGCATTAAAGCGAGCATGATATGGTTGTTAATGTCAAAGAGCCGTATTGTTGTTTAACCCATAATGGCAATTTGTTTTCGCTATATCGTGGAAAGAACAAGTTACTATTTTGATGGGAATAATTTGAAGATACCAATACGGTAGTCAGCAATCGTAAATCTACGAAGGATAGAGAGTATTGGACAAAAGAAAGGAGACTTAAAGACAAACGATGCTGCACAAATCAAAACACAGATAACAAAAGACCCAGCACCACATATTGTTGGACAAAAAGATCAACACACCAAAATTAAATCACAGGGTGACTTCAGGTGATTCGAAAAGGTAAACAGTTCCCGTTCCACCAGTGGCAACCGTTGTGTTATTCGTGTTACCAATCCTGCTCTGTAGTTTATTTGTTAACAGTAACTATCTATCAAGAACATTCTAATTGAAATCACAAGGTCTTGAATGCCTTATCAGCTGTATATTCCATATGCAGGTGTTTCGTGAATGTTGATACATATTATTTTAGGAATGTTTGAGGTAAGATCTGTCGGATACGAATTTGACAGGAGACAACTCAAGGGATGTTCAGCCTAGTTTGGAATAGTTTCAAATGAGAAGATATGAACATATTTCTGTTCTCAAAAATCGTCAAAGCACAAAATCTGTAACATTATGTAATTAAACATGGATGTGTAGTTACAAAATGTTATTTTATTGGGTTCAGAGGTGGGTTGTCACATTATATACCCAGTCTGATAGCTGAATAATATATACATCAAATGTGCCAAAATTGTAATTTTTACTTTAAATCTTGTGTCAAAATCTTTAAGTTGCAAAAGATATGTTGCTTTGTTATGCTATGCTTTGTGACATAGAAATGTAATCCTTACCTTTTGGCATGGAAACTTGACTGGGAACTTTGATCTGTATACAATGTCTTTCAAAATAGATGCAAATGGAGTAACACCAATACCACCCCCTACTAGTACAGCTACAGGGTATTTATACCAATCCTGATGACCTTCACCAAACGGACCATCCACATATAACTACAACCGTTAATGTTATTAAAATGAGAGTAAATCACCACACTAAGTTATAATAAATAGCTACTTACCGGTATAACGTAGGTATTATCAATACTGTATATTTTAATATGGTTATAAATTCTGAAAACATCATCAAATATCAATATATATTCATTTTAATCCACTTTTAGATTTGATTTCATACATGTTATATAACTTTCTTTTACCAATAGCTGAATTCGCAATACAGGAATTGCAGTTATCAAAAGTCACATAATATTATAAAATAATTGTTTGAGAAAAAACAAAATCTTACCGATGGAAGCCTTTCGCCTTCTGGTATTGCGTTGGCATCATAAGCACGCCGTAGATTCGATGTCCATGGTCCAACAGCTCGTATATGTAAACTTAGAAAGTCCTCATGTGGAGCAGATGTTAAAGTAAACGGATGGTACTCAGAGTCTCCCAAAGAAAGACAAGCAATTCGCACCCATTGGCCAGATTTGTATTCAAAATTAAGAGGTCTTCTGAATTTTAAAGCCGTAACATCTGTAATTCATTATAAAGTTTTATTAAATTGTAATTCCATCTTAATTTACATATTCCTGTTTCCTTGCATTCCATTGAACAAAACAGCTAACATTAAAAAGTGTGCACATGAATAATTCCATCGTGTTAAGATGTATTCATACGCCTCTGTATCACATTTTAAATTTCAATTTAGAACAAAAAAATATTAAAATTGATTAAAATCAATATAAATGTGTAAAACATCTTCAATTTTAAACCACATTCATATAACACAATTCAAATTTCATTTATAATATCATTTAAACTGATACGTTACTTTTTCTCCACCACATTTAATAGTGGCAAACGACGTCGTTAATGATACTTTTAATGTAAATATAATAAAATGGATTTTAGACATGAGAAGTTTTATTCTTAATATGACAAAATACTTAATCCAATTACATTGTACATGTATATTTTATTACGATGTAACTGAAATATTTTTGCAGTTGGCGTTAAACATCACAACCCTAACCCCATATTTTTACTTACCAGAAGGGAGGAGTTCCGCCTGTCTAACTTCTATAAGAATTTGATTCCGACTTAAGCTCATCAATTTGTCTAATACAAACAGAATCAGAGGTCCTAACAGGTAGTAATGAGTTAATGGGCTCTGAACGAGTCGGCCAAGTCCATGCATGATGAGGAAAGTGTATAACAAGATGTAAAAGCTATGTGTTATCCAAAACGCTCTGAATAAGTTGCGCCGGGCAAAAGGCATGGCAAACACGTACATAACTATAACTATCAGTGTAAGGATAATCCCAGTCAGTCCTGAAACACAATAATTGTATTCACATTAAACTATGTATAGACTAACAACATTTTAATTCAATTGTAAACATAGATTTCCATATACAAGGTATAATATTGTTTGCAATATTTTTTATTTAAATTTTAAAGTGCGGTTTTCACTTACAGTTTTCAAACTGTTCGTGGTCGTACCCTACTATAGTTAAATACAGGAAAGCCTATCTGATGCATGACATTTATTTTAGTACATGTTCATGTGACGTAATGTCTATTCTTAGTAACTGCTGCTATCATGTATAGAGGAACATCAAAATAACGATGCCAGCCAATCTTAAATTCATACATTGGTTTAAGATGATTATATAGGTAAAAGACATTTGGTGTAAATGTGTCAAATTTTCAAATTGCCAAAAAGTTTGGAATATTCACAAACATTAAAAAATCAAAAATAAATGACAAATTCTACAATATGCAAAGCGATTATCAAATAAAAGAAAGTAAAAAAGTGAAGCCATATAAATTCTTAGAAACTAGTTATTACAAACGAACATGTACTTTTTCATTATTACAAAGTCTATTAAAGATCAGCACAATATTGACATATTATTGTTTTTGCTGACTTGAACAGTAAATATATTTGTACAATTGTCTACATCAGGGTCATATCTATAATGTTTTGGAACATGATCTTTTTTCGTAATGCTTAGCAAAATTGTGGCTTGATCGATAGATGAAATAAATCAGCAAAGGAAAACATGAATTTGTTTTCAAATAAAGTTTCTTTTCTATACTAACGCAGCTTTCCCGTGAGAGTATCTTGAACAGTATTTTTCTCGCATATAGTCATGAACAGGGTATGTATTTTGTCTTGGTAAGGATAATTGGCAAACATACACCTAAATTATTAACAAGCAGTCCTTATGCTCGACACTTCAATATCTATAATAGAGTCACCTGTTCTCGATAGTTACCAGTTCTCGATAATTATGCGCGTGAGAGTTTTGACATAAATCGGGAAAACGCACGTGTATTTTACCTATTTTGTTCCTGTATTTAAATACTGTTACAGTGACAGCCGGAACCTTTGAACCGTAATGGGAGCGGGAGGTTTGGCGCCTTAAAATCTGATTCAACCCACCATTTCTTTAGAAATGCCTGTACCAAGTCAGGGTCATTACGTTTTCACAGTTTTCCGGTTGTTGACTGATTTTGTCTGTTTATATAATTATGAGTTTTGACTTTCCCTTTGTAAGATTGTTCGGAGTTCGGTAATTTTGTTATTACCTTTATTCGCCAGGATTTTACCTACGGAACACCACCTCGCTTCGTAAGAAAATGTCTATGCTACGTATCAAGGTATGTATGAACATAATCTTTATAGTCTCAGATATTTATGCACATTTTCTTATTCCAAAAATAACTCTAAATTCACCGGGTCATTGCTTAAAATATAGGTTTGTGATGTAACAAAACTTTGCTGTCAATGAAGGTCAAGTACGTATACGGCATACAAAACCGAAAATATACAGGTGGCGCTGTTCAGAAAAAAATGCATGGAACACCGTTCGGGTCATATCTTATCAGTTTTATCTTTATATCAACGTTATTTCTGTATTGTGTAACCCCAATGTAACACTTTTTCAAACATGCTTAATTTTACATGTATGGTTGAAATCAATAATCTTGGTGTTTGCAAATATCTAAAATACATTTTTTCTTTTTTTCCTATAGTTTTTATTAGTAAACATAATTGATTTTACACACTTATCGAGAACTGGTGTCGTAATACACAAAGTGTCAAAAATAAGGTCATACACAAAAATTATGTTTTCTTCGTAACTTCTTGGAGTAGAACTTTTAGGTTTGGTCGAAATAAAGAACTAGTTTTGTCAAACAAGCAAAAACAATTTTATAAAAGATTATTGTTTCTAAGGGACACACGGGAGAAATGCTTCTTACACTATCGAGAACCGGCAACACCAGGATACCTCAAGTGTTATTATTTCAAGAAATTATCCATGGCATGAAGTTTCACCGATCAGTTCGTTATAATTGCCCACGTTTTCCTCTAACATTATGTTTGTTAGTGAAATGGACTATGAACTACTTATCCTTCCAGAGAACCTCAGTTCATCCCTGGTTTTTAGTGAGGTTCGTGTTGCTCATTCTTTAATTTGTTTTCTGTGTAATGTATGTATATCATTGTTTGTCCTTTTGTTATTTTTCTCTTCATCATTTTATTGTCTGTCCTTCTTCGAGTTACGGCTTCTAATTACCTCTTTGACATCTTTAAACCTTTCTAAGTATTATTCTTTTTTGTAATTTGTTTGTTTTCCCCAAGAACAGATTTATACATACATGAATCTATATACACAATGTTTCAGTACACAAAAGTTACAATGTAAAATCAAGTTGGTCTTCATAACATACTGTTTTGTAATAACTTTTGAAATTCAAAGTTAGCATTTTAAGTTATACATATATTTTAGTATAATAAATATATTTTAAGTATTAACCACTCAATACCGCCTCCAGATCTAACCATTTTCTTTTAACATGTTCCTTTTGAATTGGGGACAGATATATCATAGAATATTTCAGGAATTCAAGACCACCTTCTAAATTAGAGGTCCTGCATTTGCATCTGCAGACATATATATAATATTTCAAAATAATTAAAACATTGTTGATAGTGCCATGGGCTGAACTGTGTTCAGTCAGGCCAAACATTATGTCCTTTGCATTAAAGGGTATGCTACACCACAGATTTTTTAGGAAATTACCAATTGATAACCAAAAGTTCCGACCATAGTTACATTCCCCAAAAATGTGTACCAGACTTTCTTTGGTTTCTGTACAAAATGTACATAGCTCAGTTTCTTTTAACCCACATTTATATAGAAATTATATCTAAGAATTATTAGCTAACATACATTGGGGCAGATTTACTTTTATAAAAACGTATCAAAGGGGCCCATTTTTTGTTTCCCTATTGAGTTGTGAATCGGCCCCAGTGTAAATCTGCGGTATTATGCATGATAATTATTAGAAATAGTTTAATTACCTGTTATTGTCTGAAATGCCCAATACTGAAATGATGCTAAGACATCTGAACTGTAAATAGTAAGAACTCGTTTTGACATAATGTATTTATCAAGATTGCAAACAAGATTAAAAAATATAAACAAGTACAAAGGAGCTTTGATTATTAAAAAAAATATTGATGTATAAGAATTATAAGACATTTGCAGTTTTTATTAATTTATTTTGTACCTTTTGTCATAGGCCAACCGGTCTTTTACATGTTGTAGAAATGTATTACTTAGCACATGGAAGTTTCAAAACTATATGCATTACTTACTAAACTCTTTTTGTGAAGAATGGCGGAATGACTATTACAGAACCATTCAATAAACGTTAACAAATACTTTCATACAAATATTTCATGAAAAGACTGCATAATGTTCCTTGAATAATGACACCACGTTTAATATTTCTTACGCTCTGAAATATTCCCTGAAGTAGCAGTTGGCATCAGATGATGGCTGGGTACTGATGTGATACAAGTTTACTCCATGTCCAACACAATGACATACTGAAAAAACAGGAAATTGTTTCTTATTATGTTGTGTGACACTTAGAAAAATGGCAATGTTTAGTTTAGCAAACAATGTCGTATAAATGGTACTATATTAGCTCATTTGTCACATACAATGCGTATAATTAAACCAGATTTGCCTTGAACAGCAGTACGTGGGGAGGTATGGGCCCATACAATTAGTTTACCCGCCATGTTTTATTGAAGTCCCTGTACCAAATCAGGAAAGTAAACGGTCATGTATTCGTGTGTTAGAGGTATCGATTTCGCCTCTTTCTACGAATTTTCTATTGGATTTCTAAAAACATTTCTATTGGATTTCTATAATTTTTTTCTATTTGATTTTCTAATTGTTCCGACATTATGGTATTTTTGTTTTTTTTTCATCTCCTTACAATTTGTAAACCTTCAAGTGGATGTGCTGGGATATTATTACAATTTTATTAATTACCATGTCAGGCTGAACGTCATGACATTAAGACATGATACAAATATCTGGCGCTTAATAAGCATAAAAACGTATGTTATAGAGCCTTTAAGCGTTCAATGTCAGATTGTTTTAATTTCATTCTCACAGACAGATATTCATTGAGATATTCCACTTACAAATCATGAAATGTTGATATGTAGATTGAAATTAACCAGTCAATAAGAATGAGTTTATTCATTTTTGGAAGCCTTCCCCAAAATCCGTTACACGTTAGCATTGCTAAGTTATTCCAACAATTACCTGTAAAGAAGAGAGCTATGAAGGCAACAAGTTTATGCATAGCATGGGCCGAGTCGAATGGAATGAATCGATGCAAAAATGTCTCTCTCAGAAAGGTAATGGTATTTCTACTCATAGTCACAAGCAGACTCGAATATGTGAACATCATAACACTAGCAGCTCCGCGAGTTATTGTTACTCCATATCCAGCTATTCGCCGCAAACCTCCGTTTTCTCTTTCCACTGAATAATCTATAATTGAATTGTTATGTATTTTTATATTGTACAACAAAATTATAATTATTAAGAATATTCCATCTACCATCTGAATTATAATATTTGAAGCATTTGTTATATATATTCAAAACAACCATATAAAAGACAATATAATGTGATAAAATTTGTCAGTGACTTGTGATAGGTCGGCGGTTTTCTCCGGGTACTCCAGTTTCCTCCACCAATAAAGTTGACCGCCACGATATAACTGAAATATTGTTGAAAGTGGTGTTAAACACCATAACCCTAACCATATACATTCTACATGGTAAAGACAGACCTCAATTCATTAATACCATAAAATACAAGAAACAGTAAAATCGTAATAGAAATTTTATAAATATTATGGCTTTATGGGTCAAATCGATGTAAATTATTCATCAATTGTGTCAATTACAAAAGTTGAACATTTTTATTTTGCTATAGACAACAACATACTAAGAAGTAATTGTTTGCCATTATGCTTCAATTTCCCAAAATACACCTGTTGGTTCTGACGGTTATAAATAAATTATATCGCATAAATAATTGTCATTTCCATTGTAGCAAAAAAAAGAGTATTCACTATTGCAGTATTCAGTTTTCTGAAATTCGAAATATTAAATGTTCTGAAATACGAAATATTAAATTTTCTGAAATGCGAAATATTAATTTTTTTTAATGCGAAATGTTAAATTTTCTGAAATGCTAATTTCATTAATTATTTTGTCTACATTTTTGGTAGTCGATCAGTTATTCGAATGCATGAAATGGAATTATTAACACTCAGTGGCTCTCTACTCATTTCAAAAACCGCTTTATTGTTCAAATGGCTGTCGATGACGTAGTGTCGTTCTGATAGGTCGCCTGTGACCTTTGACTCGCGATACAGAACCCATTATGTGTAGATGGATTGGCAAATAAAACAAATAAAAATGGATCAAACAAATATCTAATCTTAAGCTGAAGTATTGCAAAAAAGGAATACAATTGTTGACTAATTTATTTATATTTTGATTGATTGATTGATTAATTTGTGCTTAACGCCAACTTTAGCAGTATTTTGATAGTGGCTATACTTACAATAAGACCTTTCGATGAATATTCCCAAGGTAACTAAACAATAAAGGGTAAGCCAGAATATCTGCAAGTTGTAGTTCTCAACATAGCTAATAAATTCAAACCATTTTTGCTTCAATATTGACTGCGGGTATTCTTTTGTCGTCGTTGTAACCTTGACCTTCGTTTTTCTGTTATCGCCATCACGACCTAAAGTTCTAAAATTTATTTAAAAAAATATTTAAAAAATACAATAAAACCCGTATATAAAAGCCACTCAAGGTAACCTGAAAATGTGGTCTTTATGAGCAGTTGCCCTTTATATACAGGTTAAAATTATATGCACTATTTATGAAAATGAGACTGTCCTTTATAGATGTAGATTTATTATATAGAGGTACCTATTAGAAAGGTTTGACTGTATATCATATATCATAAATTGTACACAATGAAGAATTCATTTATAAACAATGAAATGAAAGAAATGATATTATGCTGTTGAAATGAATATCAATTTATTATATTATAATGTTTTAGTTTTGTCGTATCTTAAGCATTAACGAATATAAAACATGTTAGCTCTTCTTTA
Organism: Bathymodiolus septemdierum; assembly: GCA_963383655.1. NCBI lineage: Eukaryota > Metazoa > Mollusca > Bivalvia > Mytilida > Modiolidae > Bathymodiolus > Bathymodiolus septemdierum. The sequence goes on along the minus strand of OY726520.1, from coordinate 421,444 downwards.
TGAATAAAATGGGGGAAAAATATTATACTGTATGAACATTTCCAAAATCACAGATAGAGACAACATCAATACACGCAACACACATGTTCAAAGAATATAACAAATTATTCAGAGAAATAAAGTACATGCTATATTTTAAAATCAGGCTGCTAACCAGATTCTTTTTCAACACAGGCACGAACGCACACACCCCACGCCCCCATACACAGAGTTAAATTACTGAAACATAAAACAGTTCTTTTTATTCCACCAAGCTGTAGTAAGCGTTAGAAGATCAATTCGGCCTCTTATTAGTATATTTACCTCGGTTTATCTGTGCCAGTCCTTAAAATCATTATAAATTATATAATTACACAAATCTATCATTTGGTCAATTTCATCAACCGTTTTAATTTCAAAAATCATGTCCCTTCGTCCGATAGAACTTTAATAACGTGAAAATGACTGAACCTAACATATCAAACAGTTTATGTTGCAAACAAGCTGAAAGCCGCATTGCAATGCTTCTGGTCAAATAAGCAATGGATCACGATCGATGTTAGATAAATGCATTGTCACAATCAATGTGTAAACGATTTCATGGATATCGTTGTTAGAAAGACTGATGTTTGAGTACACGAGTGGAATAGTGCAAAATTGGATTTGATCAAATATGCCATTATCTACTCTGTCATGTTAATAACAAATTCATAATTTAGAGCATTCCCTGCGACAGAAATCAACATGCGAAGGAAAAAAAAACATGTGTTATTACTGCACATTAAATGCATTATACAGGATAACGAAAACAGAAAAACATCAGCGAATTTGTGTCAAATGATGGCTCGTTCCGTCCAAAGATAATATAACTGACAGATGGACATGAAACCCGAAATGATGAGAACGTGTCACCAAGCCAGGTTGTCGACATTGCACCAAGTATAAATAAAATCATTTCATAACAATCTACTAAGCCATCCATAAATAAATATTGGTTTGTTGTAACCGAACTGTAAATATTTGTGAATAGATAGTAGGACATTTTTTTTCAAATACATTTATCTGAAAACCATCTTTATAATGTAAAGCATTGTAAAATAATATTCCTTGGCATTCATTATAAACATTTTTGGGCAGATTTAAATATCGTGGATAGGTCGGGTACAACAAACTAATTTTGTTTATGTATTGTTTAAATCCCAGATAACACTATACATCAACATTACCGTCCATGTTTGAAGCTATAAACAACATAAACACAAATAAAAACATTTAAAAAAACCCATCAATATTAAGCAGGAGTAGGTTTTGTTTTCAATAATAACAAGGTGTGCTCGAGTCGTTAATGTCATTGGCTTCTCACCACACGCTTAAAACACTGGATGTGAATTTACATCCCGATAAAACCATCATGTTTTAAGATTTCCAGACACTAACACTAGGCCGGTGGTTCCTTTATAATTGTACTGGTTTTCCTATACCTATAAAGTGGGAGTCACAATGCAGTTGAAAAATTGCTAAAAGTGTAGATAATCACCCATTAACCAAAGCAAACCAAACCAAATATGGGCTATTTGTTTTTATTAATAAGGTATACATTTTAATTTTGTTTTAAATAAATTACACATGTGCTTCATAACATTAAAGGTAATACCTTGATTACGAAATGAAAATTGTGATTTTATGGTCGACAATTTGGTAAATGCCAACAAAAAGAACAACCGCCTCTCACTTCAATTCATTGCACATAGAAAAGACTAGACATATGACGTTGAAAATCTAGGTCCGGACTTGGGACAGGCACTACAAATGTGGTGCAGTTAAACCGGTTACTGGGATCTCAACCCTCCCTTCTTGATGTTTCATTTTTGCTGATAAAGGTATGGCTTAAGTATTTTAGATTTCTTCTGAATTTTACTCAGAGAATGCAACACCAACTGTTGAGTTATTGAGTAAAAACTCGTGATAAATAACTTATGTGATAAATAAATAAGTGCTGGTAGTTGTAGATAATTGCTACTGGTCACCTTTCAGTCTTCAAAAGTGTACAAACTCACTTTACATTGTTAATTAAATAATTTCCAAATCAAGTTATTAGATAATACGTTAAATTATATAATTATCATTGACATTAAATTACAATGCAGTACACGGCATATTGTCTTCTGAGTAGTAAACAATGAAGTTATAGAGTGTAGAAGGATAGATCATCAAGTTTTTGGAGTGCATCAGCACCTTGTGAAAAAGTTTTCTGCGTATATATGAAGAGTGACGGTATTGCAAATTCGTAACCCAAGGTAGAACGCGCGTTCACCATGTACAATTATTCGCAAATGTGGCTTTGCTTGAATAACATGTAATCTCTTCCTACATAAACCTGTTGGTAGTCTGGTTTTGGCTTTCCTGGCTTCTTTCACAACCAACGGCTGCACCACATGGCAATAACTTAGCATTAAGTGGAATTAATTAAATTTGAAACTTTTTTTTTAAACTTTTTTTTGTAACTTTTTTTTTGCACAACTCTTGTGGTACTTTGACTTGTGTTCTCAAAAATGTTACGTAAAAAATTGCTCTTTTCAAGAAAAAATACAGCTGAAATAATTGAAAAGAAAAGAAATTAAAGTTAAAATTGAGTTATTACAAAAAGAATACCACGGTACAACTTACTTGTAACTCTTTATGAAAGTTTTTCGTCTCTGGTCAAACCTAGTTTGTTTGTTCTGCTTTGTGCCGACATCAGCTATAATTAAATGACAATGTAAAATGATTATTTTGATGCGAATACTTAATGTTATTATTTTTACATATAGGTCACAAAGGTTACCATTGTTGTTAATAAATGTCCACATCATATCGTTAGTTTACATTTATATACCTGCCAATCTCCTTGGAAAGTGAACAATGGTTGGGGAAAAAGCTCTAGGACTTGTCAAGCTTGCCATGCAAATATTGTTACCGGCTCATCAGAAAAGTAAAGACCAAAGGGATTTTCAGAAACCGTAAATCGAAGGACAAACACTGCATTGATCTAAAAATGAAAAAGGATAGCACCTTTAAATTTAATGTTGTTTTTTTTTAAAATAAATTTGAATTCGAAAATTATATCAATATTATAAATCATAAACAATATATTGAATACGAATGATAGAACAAAATACTCAGAAGAAAGTAGAAATTGTGATATTTGTAACTTTTGAGAATCTTGGAGATTAATACCACTATTAATTAAAATGCGATTATTTTCCAGAATATATATATATCATATACATAAAAATATTACCAAATGTTTGATTATTTGATGAATCTAACAAAAAAATATTTTTTTTTCTTATTTTTAGGAAATGTTGACATCTTTTCTGTCGTACATATTGTATATAGCTTTTCGTTATTTAGTGTTGTTCTTCGATTTGTTAGATGGATAATTAGCGTTATGGTGTTTAGCTCTACTTTCAACAATATTGCAGCTATATCGTTGCGGTGGTATATGTATGCAATTGTATTTGCAAATATATGAATTTGAATATACTATGAATAGAAAGCTTAGGCAGTGATGGTCATCAATTCCATCATTTCTATACCTTACTTACTCGCTATGTTCAGCGTTGCATTTTGAAGAGTGCTCCCATATTCGTCAGAGGCAAATATCTTTTTGAAACTTTCGAATCCAATTTTCTCAGCAGGTGATAACCCAGCAGTCGTGTACATTGTATCTAATAAAGTGTTCAAATCCTTCTGGTCTATAGATGTATCTGATAAGTCTAGTAATGACCTTGACAATGAGAAAATAAATAATAAAACAAGTTCAGAATAGGTGACGATTTCAAGATTTATTTGTTTGCAATCTAAAGTCAAAGAAATGAGTAATAGATAGTCAATTTTAAAACTGCTTTGTTGATATGAACAAATTGACAAGCATGACCGATTGCCATGAATTTGACAAAAAATACGTTTCATTTAAAAACCGAAAGATATAATACAACATTCAATATCATATCCTATAGTTTGTTATTAATTTATTAGATTGAGTGTTCTCATCTTGGTTATAAATTTTGTTGATGCCCCCGCGACTAAGAGTAGGGGGACATATTAATTTACCCCTGTCCGTCCGTTCATCCGTTTGTCCGTCCGTCCGTTCGTCCGTCCGGATATAGATACATGGTTTTTCCGGCTATCTCCTACAGTTTTGGAGCTACACGCTTTACTATTTTGTAGGATGTTTATACACATAATGGAGGTGTGCATGTCCACAGGATTTTGATTTTCATCACATATTCTGAAAATGACAGGTTGTTGGACTTAGTCATTTTGTTCGTCCGTCTGGATATAGATACATGGTTTGTTCGGCTATCTCCTCCTACAGTTTTGGAGCTACAGCTTTAATATTTTGTAGGATGTTTATACACATCATGGAGGTGTGCATGTCGACATGATTTTGATTTACTTCAAATATTCTGAAAATGACAGGTTGTTGAACTTAGTCATTTTTTCGTACTAGCTGCATAAAGGGAACATGGTTTGTCCGACTAACTCCTCCTACAGTCTTAGAGCTATAGCTTTAATATTTTGCAGGATGTTTATACACATAATGGAGGTGTGCATGTCCACAGGATTTGATTTTCATCAAATATTCTCATAATAATAGGTAGTTGGACTTAGGTAATTTTGTTCGTCCGTCCGGATATAGCTACATGGTTTGTTCGGCTATCTCCTCCTACAGTTTTGGAACTACAGCTTTAATATCTTGTATGATGTTTATACACATAATGGAGGTGTGCATGTCCACAGGATTTTGATTTTCATCAGATATTTGATAATGACAGGTAGGTGGACTTAGTAATTTTTTAATGCCCCTGCAACGAAAAGTCGGGGGGGGGGGGTGATTTTTGTCAAATATTAACAAAATGACAGGTAGTTGGACTTCATTTCCTTCTTACTAGCTACATAATGAAAACATGGTTTGTATGGGGAAATATCTTACTTCTTACAAACTTCTAGGGATATAATTGGTGTAAAGTGTTCACGTTGAAACCGTGTATATTCAATACACGGTCAGTAGATTTTTAATACACGGTTAGTAGTATAGTTATCTCCCCTTTTTCTTTCAAAACAAAGATGACGTTGAACAACAAGACACCGGCGCGTTTCACCCTGACAACAGAGGTTGAAAATATAAACAAACGTATTAATATTTTTTAAATATTACAATAAAAAATTAATTGATCCGAGTAAGTTTTCTCCTAAATGTTGGTTCAATGACTTGACCAATGTAACATTCCACAACTCACCAAATATTGTTATAGCGACACATATAAATAACTTACACACAACACAAATATTACATATCTATTAGTTTTGATGCAGTTACAGTTAAATCCCTCATTCAAAGGTAATCAGTAAGATATATTCCTTAAACAGTGTGCTAGTGACCTAATACGATATATACCGGGTCAGTAAACTCTCGCCCCATATGAAATTTACTGACCCTGTATATATCGTATTAGGTCACTAGCACACTGTGTAACTTATATTATACCCATTTCACCACAAGTAATACCTTTATACTTACATATCAGGAATGAAAAATTAAAGTTACTATCTGTATGCAAGTTGAGTATGATAAAACATCATACATAGTGTTAAAGAACTTTTGACTTGTTTATAATTACCTATAGTCAGGCGGGGGCATCATTTGTGTCTTACAGACACACTTCATTTTTAAAAAATCATTCTTAACAAAACAACTTTGTTCATAATTATCAAGTGCGGGGGCATAATTCTTTTCTAGTTCCATTCTAAATTAAATGGCTACTCCCCATGAATCTTCAGTCACGGTCAAAATCGTTGTTGAAACTTGTTCTCGTCCTGACTATGCATGCTATGTTTGCCACAGGACATTAAGCAACCAACGATCGATCAATCAATCTCATGCCTGTTGGAGTATCTTGTTTTAAGTCACAGTGATAGTATGGTAGTTGGATTTATAACTATCTATGCAATCAGTGCCTATCACCACTACCGTTGTGAGTTCGAATCCCGCTCTGGCGAGGTGTACTCGATACAACATTATGTGATAAAATTGGTCAGTGACTTGCTATAGATTGGTGATTTTGTCCCGGTACTCTGGTTTCCTACATCTAACATTCTGACCGCCACGACATAGCTGAAATATTGTTGAAAGTAACGTTAAAAACAATAACCCTATCCCAATTTGTTTTCTTACTTTAACATTTTGCTGAAATCAGCTCTTGACAGATATCCTTGTTTCTTTATATCATACATATTGAATATCATCTGAGCCTTTTCTTCAGCATCACCTAAAATTATATAATAAAAATTAAACAAATATATGCAAACATGTGGAAATTGAAAGCAACATTGGCTTGTTGTAGCAAATATAAAAAAACACATATTGTGTGCTATCACATATTGCATGTTAACATATGTTGTATGCCAACACATATTATATGCTAACACATTGTAAATTACCATGTATGCTAACCCATATTGTATGCTAGTACATATTGCATTCTAATGTTCTAATTCATATTGTATGCTACCACACATTGTATGCCAACACATATTGTATGCTAACACATATTTTATGCCAACATATATTGTATGTTAACATATATTGTATGCTACCACACATTGTATGCCAACACATATTGTATGCTAACACATATTTTATGCCAACATATATTGTATGTTAACATATATTGTATGCTACCACATTATTGTATGCTAACACATATTGTATGTTAACATATATTGTATGCTAACACATATTGTATGCTGACACATAATGTATTTTAACGTATAGAGTATGCTAAAGCATGCTAATATTATTGTATGATAATACATATTGAATGCATCCTAATATACATTGTGCGCTAAATCATATTGTATGCTAAAACATGTTGTATGTTAACACATATTCTATATTATTGTATTCGGGAGAAGACTTGATAAGTTGGACAAACTTTTGTCAGATCTAAATTTACTATATTTAGCAAATGAAATTTGTTGAATTTAAAGATATATTTACGCCCTGTCATCCTTTCATCAAACTTTCATAAAAAACATTGTTCAGATAGCAACATTCAGTACATTTACATATTTTTTATTTCTTAAAAGATAAAACATAAAAACATAATTAAATTGTTTCTTTTTTACCATACCTGATGATAGAATTTGGAACAAATCAAGAAACTCCTCAAATCCTACAAAACCATTTCCGTCTTTGTCCACCATTAGGAACATATTTCTAACAAATACTGACGTTGGCTTTAGACCTAGTGACTCGGCAAATTCTGTTCTCGTAAGTTGTATATTTCTAATTTTGTTGAGTTCCTCAAGCTGAAGTGTTTGTCCCATATCAACCATTGATTTTGAATCCTTAAAAGCCTGTCAAATGAAATGTACTATTTGTTTTAAACTTATTTTAGTTAGTGTAGAAAAGCTGATATAATTCAGATATTTCATTCAATATTACAATTTCATAAGTTTTCTTCCAACCATTATTTTCAAAGAGCTTCGTCCAGTACATCCACGTTTTTTTTGTATTTTTAAAAAGCCAAAACATAACTAAACTGTTTTTTGTTTAACATTATGGCGTATTGTTCTTCAGAACTTCAAAAAACAATAGTAGAAATGAACACATATATTACGTGAAATATATTGAAATACAATATGACATATAGGACTATGCATAGAGATATTAAAAAATGAAGTCATATACACAATGTCTAGGTTAATAGATAAATGAAATATAAAGATATATGAAAAATTAGCAACAATATTATGCTTAATGCATGACCTCGGAATGACGTCATAATACGTTGGTTATATATTTTTAATCTAGTTTGCAGTATGTGTCTGTCAGGGAAGTACAGCAATTGTTATATTGAATTATTGAATATATTTTATAATTAAACCATAACAATAAAAGACGATACCATTTTAACCTATGTCTCTTAGGCACAAATACATGTGTTTTCTATTAGAAGACATTTTGACATATGTCTCCTAGGCACAAATACATGTGTTTTTTATTTGAAGACATTTTGACATATGTCTCCTAGCCACAAATACATGTGTTTTCTATTTGAAGACATTTTGACATATGTCTCCTAGGCACAAATACATGTGTTTTCTATTTGAAGACATTTTGACATATGTCTCCTAGGCACAAATACATGCATTTTCTATTTGAAGACATTTTGACATATGTCTCCTAGGCACAAATACATGCATTTTCTATTTGAAGACAATTTGACCTGTGTCTCCTAGGCACACATACATATGTTTTCTATTTGAAGACATTTCGACCTGTTTCTCCTAGGTACAAATACATGAGTTTTCTATTTGAGGACACCACTCTGAAGAACGGATATTACCTGAAGGCACACCACTCTGAAGAAGGAATCTAGCAGCACTTGTCGTTTTTCTTTCGTACTCGCTCCATCCATGATAGATTTTTCTGGAAATTGATGAATTTCACGATTGACTTGTAGATCTCGTAGGAAACTTTCAAGGGTCATAACAAAGGCTGCTCTTTCTTCTATATCATTAAAACGAAGGACCTATGAATATAATAATACACTATTATAACCAAGATTCTTACAATATACATTTAAGTAATGATCGGGGGGGGGGACACTAAAATAAAATAGTATTACAACCTTGAATATATATTTGTTAGAACAAAAATGCTGATCATAGAATTGGAGAAAAAAAAAATGCATTTGTTATTATTCTAGTAATGAAAAATTATAATGCATGTATGACTTCCCGCATTTGCTTTGTGACATGTTTCATAATAATATGCTCAATCAACCATGACCGACACCAAATGATGTCAATCGTTGACTTATAAAATAGTTTAGTACTCAGAACACGATGACATTGTAAAAATCCTGAATACAAACCACAAACTCTAGCGTAACGTATGAGTTGCTAAATGTAAACTCCATGCTCGTAGGCGATGATATATATCTCCAAGGTGTGGAAAATGTGGAGTGCATATACATAGCTATATTACATTTATTTGAAGACGACTAGCATTCCCACCAACCAAGAGCACAACGCTCTGTTTAATTGTGAAATGACGGACGACGAACAACATTATACATTGACGATTACCCCCGCCCCTCCCCCCACTCCCAGATTTTGTACATATAAGATGTATGTTATAATATAGCAACACATCTTACCAGATCGATTTCACCTGCCAATCGAACAGAAAGGATGTTATTTTCGTTGTCCGTTGATAACCGTAAATGCACTTTGGTAGAAGATCCTTCCATTCGCCTGATATCGAGCATTCTAAGCGGTTTTCTTCGTAAATCATTGACGTGGATTTTCTTCCGGTCTTTATCAAAGACAACCTTCACATGTCTGTCGTCCATTTTAGGGCCTACCCATTCAATGACTGAAACGTAATCATTAAATACGGTTGTTTTTTTTCCGTAACATTTGCAATTCTTAATCTTATGTAAGGATATTTTATTGTTCACTAACAACAGATAATAGGATCAGACACCAGTTTATATAACTTAAGTTGTGACATAAACACAAGCCTGTCAATTACTACAATTCTTATCTTGCTTTTAAATATATATTTAAACATTTCCATTGTAGCATGATTATCAAATAAATACGAAATTACTTTTACATGTTGTGTACATTGAAGAAAAGCCTGGACTCTTATAGGCATTATTATGACATTATTATGAGTGTTTATGAGAAGGTATACAATAAAGGAAACACGTCTCGTGCACTAGATTAGATACCTATGTTTGTATTACTATCACTAGATAGATATTTCTGTTTGTGGACTATTTGTCTCAGACGGTACAATCTACCCAGTGGTCACTGATCCGGTATTGACATGGTTTATTAGATATTCGTATGCTTGAATAATAATGTAATAATAATGAATACTAAATAATTTAATGATTTAAAACGAAGGTAAATCTCCCTCAGAAATAAGCAGTATTAACTGATTTTGAACATTCTGTTTAGTCTCCCTGCTTTGGTTGTCCCGAAAGTCTTATAAATTATTTGCCTTTCCAATCTTTTGATTATGAAGGTACACGATGAACTTTATTCCAGAAACGATGTGTGTACACTAAATGGATCTCTATGTGTTTTTGTTTTTTTTGTTTTTGTTTTTAATTTATTAACAATTTAATTTAATATCAATAATAAGAACCTGTAAATGTATTTGGATCTGTTGTTTTTTGCCGCTTTGGTGCCAGGCGTTTCTTCGTCTCTGCAATCTCCTTCTGTTTTCTTTTATTCAATAATAGCATCAGTCCAATTGTCGCTAAAAGGTAAATGAATACAAAATGAAACAGTACATAGCGTGGCAACATTTCAATTGTGTTAATATCATTATGGGAAACTGTGTAGATACAGATATGTAAGTGTAACAATGAATTCTTCCAAACGTATGCGATTCTATAACAGACCAATCCTTGTTTTATTCCTTCAAAATTTGCATTGAGAGCACTAACGCAAAAACAAAGTAGTGTTTTTTATTTTTAAAACAAGTAAATTATTTAGTATACCACATAATAATTTCTGTATTTCGCCATTGACATGGTTTATTAGATAATATTTATTACTGAAATTTGCCTTTCCTAAATAAAGTATAAGGTACTCCTCCCTCAGCAGATTTTGGCTCAACCGGAGACCTCAGCCCACTTTGGCTTTCCTGCTTATGTCCTTTAATTTTCTTGCTTCCTAAGATTTTCATTTAAATTATTTTACTTTCCTATCTTTTGGCTTTAGCGTTCTTGATGAAGGTTATTCCAGAAAGGCGTCTTGAGCGCTAACGAGCACTACGTTTTTATGAGATATCTACGTTATTAATTTCACTATTTGTACTCCATATCAAACCGATTGAAAACCAAATTAATTTCAAACATTGAACAGCATAAAAATATACTTCCACAGTTGTTTTCAAATCAATGCCAACGACGAAAATGAACTGAAACTATATCAACAACCGTATTATCAGATATCGTACTGATTATTATAGAAACTAACAAAAAGTCATTTAGCCAAAGGTTAAGAGGAAGCGTGCGCTGCTCCGTAGGTCTACGCGAACGGAGTTATTCTTATTTATTCAAATGTTCATACATCATTTTAAATTGAACTAGGATGTGTAACCATTTTATTGATTGAAATTATGTATTCATGTATGTATTTTGAGAAAAAACGCTCGCAGCCATTGGCTGTGGGCAATCCTATTTAAATAAATAAAGAATTAAATTAACTAGGATGCGTGTTAGAAATGTTGTTTGATCAATAAAGTATAAAAGCAGTAATATTTACCATCTTGTTTTTAAATCAATGTTTATTACTCGATTATACGTTATTTTTGATTGTATTGTTTAGTATCATGCTGTATATTATAGATACCACATACCTGGTATACATAATGCAAGAACCAGAAACGTCAATGGAAAGGAAACTTCACTGCCAGAAAAATAGTCGTAATGTTGTAGCTTAGTACATTCCTCTATTATTCGCACACCATTGTGCGTATCGTTGCCGTCTGCTCTGAGTTGTTCCGGCTGTGGACAAGGATTATCTAGAAACGAAATACGTCATTTGTTTGAGCATTTTATTTAAGAATTACATTTAAATCACACCAAAATTTAATATAATTGAATTTTTCGTTGTGAATTTTATTTGTGTTAGATTATTTGCTGTTGGAAATTACTACACCATTGATTGTTTACATCTGACGTCGTCATGAAGGAACGTGCAAGTTCGAGTTTTATTGTGATGTAAAACATCTCTTTTATAATCATGTGACCACTTCATAACCAATTATATTGTAACATTTCAATGAAAAACGGAAGTAATGTAATTATTAATACATATTTTATTATAGGAATGCCATAAAAGAACTAATAAAAATATAATAATTATTTATTATTGTCTCACGAGCAAGCAACAAAAAAAACCCCACTGCCATCCAGTCATAAAAAACCCCATAAACAATGGAATTTAGAAATAAAAAATGATGTCCGGATATGATACATGTACAAAATGGCAGTGCAGTATGTTTTGTTTATCATTCTATTTGATACTGAACTATGTAATATTACAGTTATGAGTGTTTAACGCCACATTCAATAGCATTTCAGCTATATCGTAGCGATAGCTTTTTTTAATGGCAGAAATCTGAGAAAACACTCACCTACTGCAAATTAGGGACACACTTTAAAATATAAAGTCGTATCGATTACACCTCCACATGAGTTGGAATAGAACTCATAACTTAAGTGGTGATAGGAACTGGACTTCATTTCCAGATATCAATCCAACCAACTACCATATATGATTCAAAATTGCGGCCATGGTGCTCCCTAGTAAGTTGGGCAACAGAGGCATCGAGCATATAATTATATATTACATGCATATGTAACCGTAGCTGATTTTAGCTGTCTTTCTTAGACCCTTTTGTATTCCTGTTCGTAAAACCTTTTAATTATTCGGCTTTACAATCGTTTAGATTGACCCGTGGTGGGGTTACAGAAACGAGTCGAATGCACTAAATTGGATATCTACGTTTTATATATTTATATTGATGAATTGTTTTTCTAGTTTTGACTGCCATGTCCTACGTACCAACACTAAGGAAGACATCAGGTGGAATTTCATCGTGTGTAACCTTGGTTACATTTAGAATAATATCTCTTAACGTTATTGTCTTTATTTCTTTAATTTCAGCATCATTGAATTGTCGGAATCTACAAGAAAAAGATATATATTAGTCAATGATTTATGTATAATAAGCATGTCACCCTTTTCCCTCATATCAAATATAAAATTGCAGGTCTTGCAGCTTTAAGTGATGAATTTGTGAGTTGTTTATTTGAGGAAGGACACTATATTCTCCATCGATCGCGTAATCACTCACCAACAGAAAACCGGCAGCGAGAACACATTGTGTAATAACATACAAGTTGCTCCTACGTATAATCTGTTGGGTTTTTTGTTTTGTTGTGCAATATTGTCACAAAACTGCTATAGTACTATATTTTGTCATATTAACTACGGAAATCTCCAGTATGTCGTTCTACATGAGATATCTATATTTTCATTTAAAAAAACTACAATAATTTAACTACTTACTTGGGATGTTTGTTCTCATACCAAAATCTATCGGAGTGTCGAATTCGCATGAACTGATCTAAAAGTATATTTTGAAAGAGTGGTCCAGGACCGTCAAATGTTGTTTCCAACATTCCTCCTACAAAAAGATCAAGATTATCGGGAGCTTCGTCACTATACAAGTCTTTGACATCGGATATTGCCTAAAATTAAATAATAGATGAATAATAAAAATTAACCTCGTCTGATAAGGACGTCCAATAAGTAATAGTACAATACTAGGTAGTTACTCGATCTTGTGTTTTATGTGTATGTTTTGTAGATCGTTGTTTGTTCTTTTGTACTTATTTCTTTTGGCCATTGTGTTTTCTTTTCTTCTTCGATATACGGATTCTGATTACTCCTTTGGTATCTTCAAACTCATCTTGGCACATTGCTCAGATATGTAAAGATTACTTTAAAAGTTTCTTCTAACGATATTCTACACCATTACATCTTTCTAAAATCAATACTAAAAGATGCATCTTCCTTTGCCTAGTTGTACAAACACGACGATAGAAATTCTTACATGTCTTACAAGTAAACCACAGCTTTAAATATTTCTTCCCTTTATCAAAACCCGTATTTGTTGGTGCATACGATAATATAGCATTCCTTTTCTGCACCGAATCAACAAGCTCATAATTAAAATTAAAGCTCTCATTTTGTGACTGAAGCTATTTTGTGTTGTGTTATTAATAAATAGCAGATAAAAAAAATAAAAACGTAGATATCAAATATAGTGCGCAAGACGCGTTTCAGGAATAACCTTCATCAGGTACGTTCTAAACCAAAAGGTTGGAAAGCGTGTAAACATAGCTGGGAAACACATCACATGTCATATATAATGGCGACTAAAGAGAAACCGAAGATGCGATATTTTAGATAAATTGTACACGAACTGGTGAAAATATTGAATTAAAATTTTGATGTATAACTTCCAATAACTTAATTATATCAAAATTGAAGATTTAAGTGTAATAATATTTCTAATTCGGTAAATTAATGGTTTGCAATGGCGATTATGTGATTTTGAATACAATATGTCACTAAGAGGGGAGGTTTGGTCCCACAAAACTATCTTAACCCCGTCACTTTATATTGAAGTGCCTGTACCAAGTCAGGAAAGTGAGTTGTCGTGTATTTGTGTGGTAGGGGTATCGCTTTTGCCTCTTTCTATGATTTATCTATTGGATTTTGGAACTGTTCCGACAGTATTTGCATTTTGTTGTTTTCATTTTATATTTACGTTTATGCTAGCTGGCTTACTTTATTATGTAATTGAGATTTTTTGTTCTATTTAAAACATTTTAGCAAAGAATGCATCAATTAAATTTACTTGGAAAACAACATGTCACAATGCATCTTTATATTTGTTATGAGGCGATCGTCTGGAAATGATAATAATGTGTCGCTAAATTGATATTTTACGCACATCACCGATTATATTCATGTAGCTTTCACTAGCACAATACCATAGCCCTGTCTGAATTTGTAGTGTTTAAGGAAGCATGTGAGATCTTATCGTTGATCTTTCAATTTGTGGAGCAGGAACCACTTGCCCTTTTGAAGCACCTTAATTCATCCTCGATTTTAGTGGTGTTCGTATTGCTTCATCTTTGGTTTGGTGTGTAGTTTTTATTGGTCATTGTTTTTCTTTTTGTGTTATTTGTCGTTTGAACATTATATTGTCTGTCTGTCTCGTCTTCGCTTTGCAGCTCCTGATTTACAACTTTAGTATGTTTAAACTCTACTATAAGGATCTGCTTGAGGTGTTTCACTTAGCACATATATGCTCTTCCTGTCAAGTCTGTAATATCTTATTATTTGCTTATCGTTGAAGTAATATAATGTATTGTTCCTATCTCGCAACAAACATCTCAGTTGTAGGTAACGGTTTCTTTGTCTACATGTATTTTGATTTCGAAGGCGCAAAAGCAGTGTCATCATTCTATGTGCTAAGTGAGAAAGTATGCTCTAAGAGTGGTCCGAATAAATCATAATGTTACGAATTATTAGAAAAATAAGAGACGCGATGCAATTGTCAATTGTTCAGAGAATCGTATGAATTCTTTCAATAGTAAAGGCAGATTGTTACTAATTAGATTGCTTCTAGCTACCTTCGTCAGGGCTGGATTGATTTTACTGATAATTGCTGGATTTATTCCGGTCCAGTTGACACGATCCAGGCCATATGCCTCTCGTATGTCGTTGTACCCTGGTAGTCCATGATCTCGTCCTCTCTGTATATTTAAGGCTGCAAGATCCCGACGTGAAAAATCCAAAGTGCCAAACAAATGCTCTAAATTAACAAGAAAAGGAACAATGTCAATTTATAAACGCAACGGAAGTAATATGTACATACATGTGGATAATAATTCAACATTGTCACTGAGAAGACTTTGAAGATACCAAAGAGGTAATCAAAATCCCTATATCGGAGGAGAACAGAAAACACAATGACCAAAAGACAAAGCACTAAAGAACAAACAACGATCAACAAAGCATACACATAAAACTTAAGATCGAGTAACACGAACCACACTAAAAACCGGGGGCTCAGGTTCTCCGGAAGGGTAGGCAGTTCCTGCTCCACTAGTGGCACCCGTCGTGATAATCTAGTTACAAAGCCGGTGATAAGTCGTGAATGAGAAAAGGACCGCGAAGTGTTTACGACAAGTGGAACATATTCGTGGTCATTTGTGACACAGATATTCCATAGCGGTCAACCAAGTCATGACGAACGTAAAATCTTCAAAGAGATGACTTCAACTTTACCAAGAGGAACCCTTGGTTCAGGATTCTCCTTATTAGCAGCAACCCTCTATCAAGAAAATCCTGATAGGAACCATAAGCTCTGGAATATTGTATCAACTGAGAGAGATATACTCGAATTGTGGCACCGACCACATTTTATATTTTAAATGTCATATTTAACAGATAAAATGTAACCAGTGGCACATTTCAATTTAACAACGATACTAATATATGAATTTGGTGAAAATCTTTATCTTCAATTTGATGGTTTGTATACATGATTTAATGGTTTGTATACATGATTTAATGCTTTGTATATATGATTTAATGGTTTGTATATATGATTTAATGGTTTATATATATGATTTAATGCTTTGTATATATGATTTAATGGTTTGTTTATATGATTTAATGGTTTGTATATATGATTTAATGGTCTATATATATATGATTTAATGGTTTGTATATATGATTTAATGGTTTGTATATATGATTTAATGCTTTGTATATATGATTTAATGGTTTGTATATATGATTTAATGGTTTGTATATATGATTTAATGGTTTGTATATATGATTTAATGGTTTGTATATATGAATTAGTGCTTTGTATATATGATTTAATGCTTTGTATATATGAATTAGTGCTTTGTATATATGATTTAATGGTTTGTATATATGATTTAATGGTTTGTATATATGATTTAATGGTTTGTATATATGATTTAATGCTTTGTATATATGATTTAATGGTTTGTTTATATGATTTAATGCTTTGTATATATGATTTAATGGTTTGTATATATGATTTAATGGTTTGTATATATGATTTAATGCTTTGTATATATGATTTAATGGTTTGTATATATGATTTAATGGTTTGTTTATATGATTTAATGCTTTGTATATATGATTTAATGGTTTGTATATATGATTTAATGGTTTATATATATATGATTTAATGGTTTATATATATATGATTTAATGGTTTGTATATATGATTTAATGGTTTGTTTATATGATTTAATGGTTTGTTTATATGATTTAATGTTTTGTATATATGATTTAATGATTAGTATATATGATTTAATGGTTTGTATATATGATTTAATGGTTTGTATATATGATTTAATGGTTTGTATATATGATTTAATGGTTTATATATATATGATTTAATGGTTTGTATATATGATTTAATGGTTTGTATATATGATTTAATGGTTTGTTTATATGATTTAATGGTTTGTTTATATGATTTAATGGTTTGTATATATGATTTAATGGTTTGTATATATGATTTAATGCTTTGTATATATGATTTAATGCTTTGTATATATGATTTAATGCTTTGTATATATGATTTAATGGTTTGTTTATATGATTTAATGCTTTGTATATATGATTTAATGGTTTGTATATGTGATTTAATGGTTTATATATATATGATTTAATGGTTTGTATACATGATTTAATGCTTTGTATATATGATTTAATGGTTTGTATATATGATTTAATGGTTTGTATATATGATTTAATGGTTTGTATACATGATTTAATGCTTTGTATATATGATTTAATGGTTTGTATATATGATTTAATGCTTTGTATATATGATTTAATGGTTTGTATATATGATTTAATGGTTTGTTTATATGATTTAATGCTTTGTATATATGATTTAATGGCTTGTATATATGATTTAATGGTTTATATATATATGATTTAATGGTTTGCATACATGATTTAATGCTTTGTATATATGATTTAATGGTTTGTATATATGATTTAATGGTTTGTTTATATGATTTAATGCTTTGTATATATGATTTAATGGTTTGTATATGTGATTTAATGGTTTATATATATATGATTTAATGGTTTGTATACATGATTTAATGCTTTGTATATATGATTTAATGGTTTATATATATATATGATTTAATGGTTTGTATACATGATTTAATGCTTTGTATATATGATTTAATGGTTTGTATATATGATTTAATGCTTTGTATATATGATTTAATGGTTTGTTTATATGATTTAATGCTTTGTATATATGATTTAATGCTTTGTATATATGATTTAATGGTTTGTATATATGATTTAATGCTTTGTATATATGATTTAATGCTTTGTATACATAATTTAATGCTTTGTATATATGATTTAATGGTTTGTATATATGATTTAATGCTTTGTATATATGATTTAATGGTTTATATATATATGATTTAATGGTTTGTATATATGATTTAATGGTTTGTATATATGATTTAATGCTTTGTATATATGATTTAATGGTTTGTTTATATGATTTAATGCTTTGTATATATGATTTAATGCTTTGTATATATGATTTAATGGTTTGTATATATGATTTAATGGTTTGTATATATGATTTAATGGTTTGTATATATGATTTAATGGTTTATATATATATGATTTAATGGTTTGTATATATGATTTAATGGTTTGTATATATGATTTAATGGTTTGTTTATATGATTTAATGGTTTGTTTATATGATTTAATGGTTTGTATATATGATTTAATGGTTTGTATATATGATTTAATGGTTTGTATATATGATTTAATGCTTTGTATATATGATTTAATGGTTTGTATATATGATTTAATGCTTTGTTTATATGATTTAATGCTTTGTATATATGATTTAATGGTTTGTATATAAGATTTAATGGTTTGTATATATGATTTAATGCTTTGTATATATGATTTAATGGTTTGTATATATGATTTAATGGTTTGTTTATATGATTTAATGCTTTGTATATATGATTGAATGGCTTGTATATATGATTTAATGGTTTATATATATATGATTTAATGGTTTGCATACATGATTTAATGCTTTGTATATATGATTTAATGCTTTGTATATATGATTTAATGGTTTGTATATATGATTTAATGGTTTGTTTATATGATTTAATGCTTTGTATATATGATTTAATGGTTTGTATATATGATTTAATGGTTTATATATATATGATTTAATGGTTTGTATACATGAGTTAATACTTTGTATATATGATTTAATGGTTTGTATATATGATTTAATGATTTGTATATATGATTTAATGGTTTATATATATATATGATTTAATGGTTTGTATATATGATTTAATGGTTTGTATATATGATTTAACGCTTTGTATATATGATTTAATGGTTTGTTTATATGATTTAATGCTTTGTATATATGATTTAATGCTTTGTATATATTATTTAATGGTTTGTATATATGATTTAATGCTTTGTATATATGATTTAATGCTTTGTATACATGATTTAATGCCTTGTATATATGATTTAATGGTTTGTATATATGATTTAATGCTTTGTATATATGATTTAATGGTTTGTTTATATGATTTAATGCTTTGTATATATGATTTAATGCTTTGTATATATGATTTAATGGTTTGTATATATGATTTAATGCTTTGTATATATTATTTAATGGTTTATATATATATGATTTAATGGTTTGTATATATGATTTAATGGTTTGTATGTATGATTTAATGGTTTGTATATATGATTTAATGGTTTGTATATATGATTTAATGGTTTGTATATATGATGTAATGGTTTGTATATATGATTTAGTGGTTTGTATATATGATTTAATGGTTTGTATATATGATTTAATGGTTTGTATATATGATTTAATGGTTTGTATTTATGATTTAATGGTTTATATATATATGATTTAATGGTTTGTATATATGATTTAATGGTTTGTATATATGATTTAATGCTTTGTATATATGATTTAATGGTTTGTTTATATGATTTAATGCTTTGTATATATGATTTAATGCTTTGTATATATGATTTAATGCTTTGTATATATGATTTAATGGTTTGTATATATGATTTAATGGTTTGTATATATGATTTAATGGTTTGTATATATGATTTAATGGTTTATATATATATGATTTAATGGTTTGTTTATATGATTTAATGGTTTGTATATATGATTTAATGGTTTGTTTATATGATTTAATGGTTTGTTTATATGATTTAATGCTTTGTATATATGATTTAATGGCTTGTATATATGATTTAATGGTTTATATATATATGATTTAATGGTTTGTATACATGATTTAATGCTTTGTATATATGAATTAATGCTTTGTATATATGATTTAATGGTTTGTATATATGATTTAATGGTTTGTTTATATGATTTAATGCTTTGTATATATGATTTAATGGTTTGTATATGTGATTTAATGGTTTATATATATATGATTTAATGGTTTGTATACATGATTTAATGCTTTGTATATATGATTTAATGGTTTATATATATATATGATTTAATGGTTTGTATATATGATTTAATGGTTTGTATATATGATTTAATGCTTTGTATATATGATTTAATGGTTTGTTTATATGATTTAATGCTTTGTATATATGATTTAATGCTTTGTATATATGATTTAATGGTTTGTATATATGATTTAATGGTTTGTATATATGATTTAATGGTTTGTATATATGATTTAATGGTTTATATATATATGATTTAATGGTTTGTATATATGATTTAATGGTTTGTATATATGATTTAATGGTTTGTTTATATGATTTAATGGTTTGTTTATATGATTTAATGGTTTGTATATATGATTTAATGGTTTGTATATATGATTTAATGGTTTGTATATATGATTTAATGGTTTGTATATATGATTTAATGGTTTGTATATATGATTTAATGCTTCGTATATATGATTTAATGGTTTGTTTATATGATTTAATGCTTTGTATATATGATTTAATGGTTTGTATATAAGATTTAATGGTTTGTATATATGATTTAATGCTTTGTATATATGATTTAATGGTTTGTATATATGATTTAATGCTTTGTTTATATGATTTAATGCTTTGTATATATGATTGAATGGCTTGTATATATGATTTAATGGTTTATATATATATGATTTAATGGTTTGCATACATGATTTAATGCTTTGTATATATGATTTAATGCTTTGTATATATGATTTAATGGTTTGTATATATGATTTAATGGTTTGTTTATATGATTTAATGCTTTGTATATATGATTTAATGGTTTGTATATATGATTTAATGGTTTATATATATATGATTTAATGGTTTGTATACATGATTTAATGCTTTGTATATATGATTTAATGGTTTGTATATATGATTTAATGCTTTGTATATATGATTTAATGGTTTATATATATATATGATTTAATGGTTTGTATATATGATTTAATGGTTTGTATATATGATTTAATGCTTTGTATATATGATTTAATGGTTTGTTTATATGATTTAATGCTTTGTATATATGATTTAATGCTTTGTTAATATTATTTAATGGTTTGTATATATGATTTAATGCTTTGTATATATGATTTAATGCTTTGTATACATGATTTAATGCCTTGTATATATGATTTAATGGTTTGTATATATGATTTAATGCTTTGTATATATGATTTAATGGTTTGTTTATATGATTTAATGCTTTGTATATATGATTTAATGCTTTGTATATATGATTTAATGGTTTGTATATATGATTTAATGCTTTGTATATATTATTTAATGGTTTATATATAAATGATTTAATGGTTTGTATATATGATTTAATGGTTTGTATATATGATTTAATGGTTTGTATATATGATTTAATGGTTTGTATATATGATTTAATGCTTTGTATATATGATGTAATGGTTTGTATATATGATTTAGTGGTTTGTATATATGATTTAATGGTTTGTATATATGATTTAATGGTTTGTATATATGATTTAATGGTTTGTATATATGATTTAATGGTTTATATATATATGATTTAATGGCTTGTATATATGATTTAATGGTTTGTATATATGATTTAATGGTTTGTATATATGATTTAATGCTTTGTATATATGATTTAATGGTTTGTATATATGATTTAATGCTTTGTATATATTATTTAATGGTTTATATATATATGATTTAATGGTTTGTATATATGATTTAATGGTTTGTATATATGATTTAATGGTTTGTATATATGATTTAATGGTTTGTATATATGATGTAATGGTTTGTATATATGATTTAGTGGTTTGTATATATGATTTAATGGTTTGTATATATGATTTAATGGTTTGTATATATGATTTAATGGTTTGTATATATGATTTAATGGTTTATATATATATGATTTAATGGTTTGTATATATGATTTAATGGTTTGTATATATGATTTAATGCTTTGTATATATGATTTAATGGTTTGTTTATATGATTTAATGCTTTGTATATATGATTTAATGCTTTGTATATATGATTTAATGGTTTGTATATATGATTTAATGGTTTGTATATATGATTTAATGGTTTGTATATATGATTTAATGCTTTGTATATATGACTGAATGGTTTGTTTATATGATTTAATGCTTTGTATATATGATTTAATGGTTTGTATATAAGATTTAATGGTTTGTATATATGATTTAGTGCTTTGTATATATGATTTAATGGTTTCTATATATGATTTAATGGTTTGTTTATATGATTTAATGCTTTGTATATATGATTGAAAGGCTTGTATATATGATTTAATGGTTTATATATATATGATTTAATGGTTTGCATACATGATTTAATGCTTTGTATATATGATTTAATGCTTTGTATGTATGATTTAATGCTTTGTATATATGATTTAATGGTTTGTTTATATGATTTAATGCTTTGTATATATGATTTAATGGTTTGTATATATGATTTAATGGTTTATATATATATGATTTAATGGTTTGTATACATGATTTAATGCTTTGTATATATGATTTAATGGTTTGTATATATGATTTAATGATTTGTATATATGATTTAATGGTTTATATATATATATGATTTAATGGTTTGTATATATGATTTAATGGTTTGTATATATGATTTAATGCTTTGTATATATGATTTAATGGTTTGTTTATATGATTTAATGCTTTGTATATATGATTTAATGCTTTGTATATATGATTTAATGCTTTGTATACATGATTTAATGCCTTGTATATATGATTTAATGGTTTGTATATATGATTTAATGCTTTGTATATATGATTTAATGGTTTATATATATATGATTTAATGGTTTGTATATATGATTTAATGGTTTGTATATATGATTTAATGCTTTGTATATATGATTTAATGATTTGTTTATATGATTTAATGCTTTGTATATATGATTTAATGCTTTGTATATATGATTTAATGGTTTGTATATATGATTTAATGCTTTGTATATATTATTTAATGGTTTCTTTATATATGATTTAATGGTTTGTATATATGATGTAATGGTTTGTATATATGATTTAGTGGTTTGTATATATGATTTAATGGTTTGTATATATGATTTAATGGTTTGTATATATGATTTAATGGTTTGTATATATGATTTAATGGTTTATATATATATGATTTAATGCTTTGTATATATGATTTAATGGTTTGTATATATGATTTAATGGTTTGTATATATGATTTAATGATTTGTATATATGATTTAATGCTTTGTATATATGATGTAATGGTTTGTACATATGATTTAATGGTTTATATATATATGATTTAATGGTTTATATATATATGATTTAATGGTTTGTATATATGATTTAATGGTTTGTATATATGATTTAATGGTTTGTATATATGATTTAATGGTTTGTATATATGATTTAATGGTTTATATATATATGATTTAATGGTTTATATATATATGATTTAATGATTTGTATACATGATTTAATGGTTTGTATATATGATTTAATGGTTTGTATATATGATTTAATGCTTTGTATATATTATTTAATGGTTTGTATATATGATTTAATGGTTTGTATATATGATTTAGTGGTTTGTATATATGATTTAATGGTTTGTATATATGATTTAATGGTTTGTATATATGATTTAATGGTTTGTATATATGATTTAATGGTTTGTATATATGATTTAATGCTTTGTATATATTATTTAATGGTTTGTATATATGATTTAATGGTTTGTATATATCATTTAATGGTTTGTATATATGACTTAATGGTTTGTATATATGATTTAATGCTTTGTATATATGATGTAATGGTTTGTATATATGATTTAGTGGTTTGTATATATGATTTAAAGGTTTATATATATATGATTTAATGGTTTATATATATATGATTTAATGGTTTGTATATATGATTTAATGGTTTTTATATATGATGTAATGGTTTGTATATATGATTTAATGCTTTGTATATATGATTTAATGGTTTGGATATATGATTTAATGCTTTGTATATATGATTTAATAATTTGTATATATTATTTAATGGTTTGTATATATGATTTAATGGTTTGTATATATGATTTAAAGGTTTGTATATATGATTTAATGCTTTGTATATATGATTTAATGGTTTGTATATATGATGTAATGGTTTATATATATGATTTAATGGTTTGTATATATGATTTAATGGTTTGTATATATGATTTAATGGTTTGTATATATGATTTAATGGTTTGTATATATGATTTAATGCTTTGTATATATGATTTAATGCTTTGTATATATGATTTAATGGTTTGTATATATGATTTAATGGTTTGTATATATGATTTAATGGTTTGTATATATGATTTAATGCTTTGTATATATGATTTAATGGTTTATATATATGATTTAATGGTTTGTATATATGATTTAATGGTTTGTATATATGATTTAATGGTTTGTATATATGATTTAATGGTTTGTATATATGATTTAATGGTTTATATATATATGATTTAATGGTTTGTATATATGATTTAATGGTTTGTATATATGATTTAATGCTTTGTATATATGATTTAATGGTTTGTTTATATGATTTAATGCTTTGTATATATGATTTAATGCTTTGTATATATGATTTAATGGTTTGTATATATGATTTAATGGTTTGTATATATGATTTAATGGTTTGTATATATGATTTAATGGTTTGTATATATGATTTAATGGTTTATATATATATGATTTAATGGTTTGTATATATGATTTAATGGTTTGTATATATGATTTAATGCTTTGTATATATGATTTAATGGTTTGTTTATATGATTTAATGCTTTGTATATATGATTTAATGCTTTGTATATATGATTTAATGGTTTGTATATATGATTTAATGGTTTGTATATATGATTTAATGGTTTGTATATATGATTTAATGGTTTGTATATATGATTTAATGGTTTATATATATATGATTTAATGGCTTGTATATATGATTTAATGGTTTGTATATATGATTTAATGGTTTGTATATATGATTTAATGCTTTGTATATATGATTTAATGGTTTGTATATATGATTTAATGCTTTGTATATATTATTTAATGGTTTATATATATATGATTTAATGGTTTGTATATATGATTTAATGGTTTGTATATATGATTTAATGGTTTGTATATATGATTTAATGGTTTGTATATATGATTTAATGGTTTGTATATATGATGTAATGGTTTGTATATATGATTTAGTGGTTTGTATATATGATTTAATGGTTTGTATATATGATTTAATGGTTTGTATATATGATTTAATGGTTTGTATATATGATTTAATGGTTTATATATATATGATTTAATGGTTTGTATATATGATTTAATGGTTTGTATATATGATTTAATGCTTTGTATATATGATTTAATGGTTTGTTTATATGATTTAATGCTTTGTATATATGATTTAATGCTTTGTATATATGATTTAATGGTTTGTATATATGATTTAATGGTTTGTATATATGATTTAATGGTTTGTATATATGATTTAATGCTTTGTATATATGACTGAATGGTTTGTTTATATGATTTAATGCTTTGTATATATGATTTAATGGTTTGTATATAAGATTTAATGGTTTGTATATATGATTTAGTGCTTTGTATATATGATTTAATGGTTTCTATATATGATTTAATGGTTTGTTTATATGATTTAATGCTTTGTATATATGATTGAATGGCTTGTATATATGATTTAATGGTTTATATATATATGATTTAATGGTTTGCATACATGATTTAATGCTTTGTATATATGATTTAATGCTTTGTATGTATGATTTAATGCTTTGTATATATGATTTAATGGTTTGTTTATATGATTTAATGCTTTGTATATATGATTTAATGGTTTGTATATATGATTTAATGGTTTATATATATATGATTTAATGGTTTGTATACATGATTTAATGCTTTGTATATATGATTTAATGGTTTGTATATATGATTTAATGATTTGTATATATGATTTAATGGTTTATATATATATATATGATTTAATGGTTTGTATATATGATTTAATGGTTTGTATATATGATTTAATGCTTTGTATATATGATTTAATGGTTTGTTTATATGATTTAATGCTTTGTATATATGATTTAATGCTTTGTATATATGAATTAATGCTTTGTATACATGATTTAATGCCTTGTATATATGATTTAATGGTTTGTATATATGATTTAATGCTTTGTATATATGATTTAATGGTTTATATATATATGATTTAATGGTTTGTATATATGATTTAATGGTTTGTATATATGATTTAATGCTTTGTATATATGATTTAATGATTTGTTTATATGATTTAATGCTTTGTATATATGATTTAATGCCTTGTATATATGATTTAATGGTTTGTATATATGATTTAATGCTTTGTATATATTATTTAATGGTTTCTTTATATATGATTTAATGGTTTGTATATATGATGTAATGGTTTGTATATATGATTTAGTGGTTTGTATATATGATTTAATGGTTTGTATATATGATTTAATGGTTTGTATATATGATTTAATGGTTTGTATATATGATTTAATGGTTTATATATATATGATTTAATGCTTTGTATATATGATTTAATGGTTTGTATATATGATTTAATGGTTTGTATATATGATTTAATGGTTTGTATATATGATTTAATGATTTGTATATATGATTTAATGCTTTGTATATATGATGTAATGGTTTGTACATATGATTTAATGGTTTATATATATATGATTTAATGGTTTATATATATATGATTTAATGGTTTGTATATATGATTTAATGGTTTGTATATATGATTTAATGGTTTGTATATATGATTTAATGGTTTGTATATATGATTTAATGGTTTATATATATATGATTTAATGGTTTATATATATATGATTTAATGATTTGTATACATGATTTAATGGTTTGTATATATGATTTAATGGTTTGTATATATGATTTAATGCTTTGTATATATTATTTAATGGTTTGTATATATGATTTAATGGTTTGTATATATGATTTAGTGGTTTGTATATATGATTTAATGGTTTGTATATATGATTTAATGGTTTGTATATATGATTTAATGGTTTGTATATATGATTTAATGGTTTGTATATATGATTTAATGCTTTGTATATATTATTTAATGGTTTGTATATATGATTTAATGGTTTGTATATATCATTTAATGGTTTGTATATATGACTTAATGGTTTGTATATATGATTTAATGCTTTGTATATATGATGTAATGGTTTGTATATATGATTTAGTGGTTTGTATATATGATTTAAAGGTTTATATATATATGATTTAATGGTTTATATATATATGATTTAATGGTTTGTATATATGATTTAATGGTTTTTATATATGATGTAATGGTTTGTATATATGATTTAATGCTTTGTATATATGATTTAATGGTTTGTATATATGATTTAATGCTTTGTATATATGATTTAATACTTTGTATATATTATTTAATGGTTTGTATATATGATTTAATGGTTTGTATATATGATTTAAAGGTTTGTATATATGATTTAATGCTTTGTATATATGATTTAGTGGTTTGTATATATGATGTAATGGTTTATATATATGATTTAATGGTTTGTATATATGATTTAATGGTTTGTATATATGATTTAATGGTTTGTATATATGATTTAATGGTTTGTATATATGATTTAATGCTTTGTATATATGATTTAATGCTTTGTATATATGATTTAATGGTTTGTATATATGATTTAATGGTTTGTATATATGATTTAATGGTTTGTATATATGATTTAATGCTTTGTATATATGATTTAATGGTTTATATATATGATTTAATGGTTTGTATATATGATTTAATGGTTTGTATATATGATTTAATGGTTTGTATATATGATTTAATGGTTTGTATATATGATTTAATGGTTTATATATATATGATTTAATGGTTTGTATATATGATTTAATGGTTTGTATATATGATTTAATGCTTTGTATATATGATTTAATGGTTTGTTTATATGATTTAATGCTTTGTATATATGATTTAATGCTTTGTATATATGATTTAATGGTTTGTATATATGATTTAATGGTTTGTATATATGATTTAATGGTTTGTATATATGATTTAATGGTTTATATATATATGATTTAATGGTTTGTTTATATGATTTAATGGTTTGTATATATGATTTAATGGTTTGTTTATATGATTTAATGGTTTGTTTATATGATTTAATGGTTTGTATATATGATTTAATGGTTTGTATATATGATTTAATGGTTTGTATATATGATTTAATGGTTTGTATATATGATTTAAATGTTTATATATATATGATTTAATGGTTTATATATATATGATTTAATGGTTTGTATATATGATTTAATGGTTTGTATATATGATGTAATGGTTTGTATATATGATTTAATGCTTTGTATATATGATTTAATGGTTTGTATATATGATTTAATGCTTTGTATATATGATTTAATGCTTTGTATATATTATTTAATGGTTTGTATATATGATTTAATGGATTGTATATATGATTTAAAGGTTTGTATATATGATTTAATGCTTTGTATATATGATTTAATGGTTTGTATATATGATGTAATGGTTTATATATATGATTTAATGGTTTGTATATATGATTTAATGGTTTGTATATATGATTTAATGCTTTGTATATATGATTTAATGGTTTGTATATATGATTTAATGGTTTGTATATATGATTTAATGCTTTGTATATATGATTTAATGGTTTGTATATATGATTTAATGGTTTGTATATATGATTTAATGCATTGTATATATGATTTAATGCTTTGTATATATGATTTAATGGTTTATATATATGATTTAATGGTTTGTATATATGATTTAATGGTTTGTATATATAATTTAATGGTTTGTATATATGATTTAATGGTTTGTATATATGATTTAATGGTTTATATATATATGATTTAATGGTTTGTATATATGATTTAATGGTTTGTATATATGATTTAATGCTTTGTATATATGATTTAATGGTTTGTTTATATGATTTAATGCTTTGTATATATGATTTAATGCTTTGTATATATGATTTAATGGTTTGTATATATGATTTAATGGTTTGTACATATGATTTAATGGTTTGTATATATGATTTAATGGTTTATATATATATGATTTAATGGTTTGTTTATATGATTTAATGGTTTGTATATATGATTTAATGGTTTGTTTATATGATTTAATGGTTTGTTTATATGATTTAATGGTTTGTATATATGATTTAATGGTTTGTATATATGATTTAATGGTTTGTATATATGATTTAATGGTTTGTATATATGATTTAATGGTTTGTATATATGATTTAATGCTTTGTATATATGATTTAATGGTTTGTTTATATGATTTAATGCTTTGTATATATGATTTAATGGTTTGTATATAAGATTTAATGGTTTGTATATATGATTTAATGCTTTGTATATATGATTTAATGGTTTCTATATATGATTGAATGGTTTGTTTATATGATTTAATGCTTTGTATATATGATTGAATAGCTTGTATATATGATTTAATGGTTTATATATATATGATTTAATGGTTTGCATACATGATTTAATGCTTTGTATATATGATTTAATGCTTTGTATATATGATTTAATGGTTTGTATATATGATTTAATGGTTTGTTTATATGATTTAATGCTTTGTATATATGATTTAATGGTTTGTATATATGATTTAATGGTTTATATATATATGATTTAATGGTTTATATATATGATTTAATGGTTTGTATATATGATTTAATGGTTTGTATATATGATTTAATGGTTTGTATATATGATTTAATGGTTTGTATATATGATTTAATGGTTTATATATATATGATTTAATGGTTTGTATATATGATTTAATGGTTTGTATATATGATTTAATGCTTTGTATATATGATTTAATGGTTTGTATATATGATTTAATGCTTTGTATATATGATTTAATGGTTTGTATATATGATTTAATGCTTTGTATATATGATTTAATGGTTTATATATATATATGATTTAATGGTTTGTATATATGATTTAATGGTTTGTATATATGATTTAATGCTTTGTATATATGATTTAATGGTTTGTTTATATGATTTAATGCTTTGTATATATGATTTAGTGGTTTGTATATATGATTTAATGGTTTGTTTATATGATTTAGTGGTTTGTATATATGATTTAATGGTTTGTATATATGATTTAATGGTTTGTATATATGATTTAATGGTTTATATATATATGATTTAATGCTTTGTATATATGATTTAATGGTTTGTATATATGATTTAATGGTTTGTATATATGATTTAATGGTTTGTATATATGATTTAATGCTTTGTATATATGATGTAATGGTTTGTACATATGATTTAATGGTTTATATATATATGATTTAATGGTTTATATATATATGATTTAATGGTTTGTATATATGATTTAATGGTTTGTATATATGATTTAATGGTTTGTATATATGATTTAATTGTTTGTATATATGATTTAATGGTTTATATATATATGATTTAATGGTTTATATATATATGATTTAATGGTTTGTATACATGATTTAATGGTTTGTATATATGATTTAGTGGTTTGTATATATGATTTAATGGTTTGTATATATGATTTGGTTTGTATATATGATTTAATGGTTTGTATATATGATTTAATGGTTTGTATATATGATTTAATGCTTTGTATATATTATTTAATGGTTTGTATATATGATTTAATGGTTTGTATATATGATTTAATGGTTTGTATATATGACTTAATGGTTTGTATATATGATTTAATGCTTTGTATATATGATGTAATGGTTTGTATATATGATTTAGTTGTTTGTATATATGATTTAAAGGTTTATATATATATGATTTAATGGTTTATATATATATGATTTAATGGTTTGTATATATGATTTAATGGTTTGTATATATGATGTAATGGTTTGTATATATGATTTAATGCTTTGTATATATGATTTAATGGTTTGTATATATGATTTAATGCTTTGTATATATGATTTAATGCTTTGTATATATGATGTAATGGTTTGTATATATGATTTAGTTGTTTGTATATATGATTTAAAGGTTTATATATATATGATTTAATGGTTTATATATATATGATTTAATGGTTTGTATATATGATTTAATGCTTTGTATATATGATTTAATGCTTTGTATATATGATTTAATGGTTTGTATATATGATTTAATGGTTTGTATATATGATTTAATGGTTTGTATATATGATTTAATGGTTTGTATATATGATTTAATGCTTTGTATATATGATTTAATGGTTTGTATATATGATGTAATGGTTTATATATATGATTTAATGGTTTGTATATATGATTTAATGGTTTGTATATATGATTTAATGCTTTGTATATATGATTTAATGGTTTGTATATATGATTTAATGCTTTGTATATATGATTTAATGCTTTGTATATATGATTTAATGGTTTGTATATATGATTTAATGGTTTGTATATATGATTTAATGGTTTGTATATATGATTTAATGGTTTGTATATATGATGTAATGGTTTATATATATGATTTAATGGTTTGTATATATGATTTAATGGTTTGTATATATGATTTAATGCTTTGTATATATGATTTAATGGTTTGTATATATGATTTAATGCTTTGTATATATGATTTAATGCTTTGTATATATGATTTAATGGTTTGTATATATGATTTAATGGTTTGTATATATGATTTAATGCTTTGTATATATGATTTAATGCTTTGTATATATGATTTAATGGTTTATATATATGATTTAATGGTTTGTATATATGATTTAATGGTTTGTATATATGATTTAATGGTTTGTATATATGATTTAATGGTTTGTATATATGATTTAATGGTTTATATATATGATTTAATGGTTTGTATATATGATTTAATGGTTTGTATATATGATTTAATGGTTTGTATATATGATTTAATGCTTTGTATATATGATTTAATGCTTTGTATATATGATTTAATGGTTTGTATATATGATTTAATGGTTTGTATATATGATTTAATGGTTTGTATATATGATTTAATGCTTTGTATATATGATTTAATGGTTTGTATATATGATTTAATGGTTTGTATATATGATTTAATGGTTTGTATATATATGATTTAATGGTTTGTATATATGATTTAATGGTTTGTATATATGATTTAATGGTTTGTATATATGATTTAATGGTTTGTATATATGATTTAATGGTTTGTATATATGATTTAATGGTTTGTATATATGATGTAATGGTTTGTATATATGATTTAATGGTTTGTATATATGATTTAATGCTTTGTATATATGATGTAATCCTTTGTATATATGATTTAATGCTTTGTATATATGATTTAATGCTTTGTATATATGATTTAATGGTTTGTATATATGATTTAATGGTTTGTATATATGATTTAATGCTTTGTATATATGATTTAATGCTTTGTATATATGATGTAATCCTTTGTATATATGATTTAATGCTTTGTATATATGATTTAATGCTTTGTATATATGATTTAATGGTTTGTATATATGATTTAATGGTTTGTATATATGATTTAATGGTTTGTATATATGATTTAATGGTTTATATATATATGATTTAATGGTTTGTATATATGATTTAATGGTTTGTATATATGATTTAATGGTTTGTATATATGATTTAATGGTTTGTATATATGATTTAATGGTTTGTATATATGATTTAATGGTTTGTATATATGATTTAATGGTTTGTATATATATGATTTAATGCTTTGTATATATGATTTAATGGTTTGTATATATGATGTAATGCTTTGTATATATGATTTAATGCTTTGTATATATGATTTAATGCTTTGTATATATGATGTAATGCTTTGTATATATGATTTAATGCTTTGTATATATGATTTAATGCTTTGTATATATGATTTAATGGTTTGTATATATGATTTAATGGTTTGTATATATGATTTAATGCTTTGTATATATGATTTAATGCTTTGTATATATGATGTAATGGTTTGTATATATGATTTAATGGTTTGTATATATGATTTAATGGTTTGTATATATGATTTAATGCTTTGTATATATGATGTAATGGTTTGTTTATATGATGTAATGGTTTGTATATATGATTTAATGGTTTGTATATATGACTCAATGGTTTGTATATATGATTTAGTGGTTTGTATATATGATTTAATGGTTTATATATATATGATTTAATGGTTTATATATATATGATGTAATGGTTTGTATATATGATTTAATGGTTTGTATATATGATTTAATGGTTTATATATATATGATTTAATGGTTTGTATATATGATTTAATGGTTTGTATATATGATTTAATGGTTTGTATATATGATTTAATGGTTTGTATATATGATTTAATGGTTTGTATATATGATTTGATGGATTGTATATATGATTTAATGGTTTGTATGATTTGATGTTAATCATCATAGTTTTTATGCCACAATATAGCTAAAATACTGCTAAAATTGGCGTTAAACACCAACTAACCAATCATTCGTTATGCTTTTATGGTGAACACAGATTGTAAGCTTCATAAAGCAGAGCAAATTTGACAATTGGAAACACTTGTAATCATGGCAGCTTTTTTGGCAGAAATGTGTGTTCTTTTATTTCTTGAAAATTATTAGCATTACCCATATTTTTTAACAGCATTATAAAGAAATGTCAGATTCCAACAACTCTTTATTAACGTGAGCCCAATCAAATAAAGATTTGCATGTAGTTATTTAATGATGGAAAGTGAATACGTTGGTTATTGATTTACGCGCAATATTTACTCTACTCGAGTCATGCATTTACTTATTTACCTCTCAAATCTGGAACTACAATATGGTCTTCCTGTTCTGCTAAAGTTGATGTCATTCCTCGGACTAATCCATCTATATCAGGTCCAACTGTTTCCTGTATGAAATTGTTTAAAATAAACTACATACTTTAATGGAGAAGAGGTTATATGTTGCATTGGTTTTTCTGTGTTTTTTTTTTATTTATTTTTTGTTTGTTCTTGTTTTGTTTCGCCGCACACAATTTATTAGCATTTTCTTGATTTTACTTTTACAAAACGAAAATACCACATATATTTGATAATCTCATTTGTTATATATTGCTTATCATTGACAGACTTACCTGACCGACCCAATAGGCATTACATAATCTTATAGCATGAACTTCCTGTGACGTAGGAACATTAATGGTATGCTTTGTCCAATTACACTTGCTTTTACCGCCAGCTATCCTGAAAATAGAAAGATGTATGTATTGCATTGAGAGAAAACATGCGAAAAACAAATAACAGATAAACTATAATTTTGAAAATGACACATACATCACTGGGATTTTAATATTTGACTCTTTGAAATATGAGTGTCCTGTGCGACGTCGGTATTCATCGTGTAACATTTCATGATTTTATACAATAATTGTAGCGAACTGTACTGACACTGTTCACAGTACAAATGAATCACAGCACAAAATAACATTTGGTCACTTTTACTACAGTTATGTTCCTTATAGGCAAAAGCAATGACCAAAACTTTCAATAATCTGATCACAAAAACATAATTCACAAGCACTTACACTGTTATTGTTTAGATAATGAATAAAAGCGTAGATATCCATCCCATCTCACACAACGCGTCTCCGGAGTAATCCCCACCAAGCACACCCATAATAATAAAAAATTGGAAAGCTAAATAATTTAGAAGTCGTTGAGAGTAAGAAAATCAAAAGGCTTAAACAATATAGCCACAATTAACCAAGACTACCCAAAACAGAGGGGGACTGACTGAACAATCTATATGTAATTTGATATATTTTCGCCAATGTTCCTGTATTGATGATGAACCTGTTGTCCACCTGTAAGAGAAATAACTATTATATAAGTGGTAACTTAAGAAACAAATCGAAAAGATGCAAATTGTTTACTGAAATACAACGTAGCCAGGTATTAGGGGATTCTGGCGCAAAACGACCTGGTACTTAATTAAAAACGACAGAAAGGAACAATAGATCGGTTGCTCATAGTTTTATGGGTCCAAACCTTCTCTTTTAATGGAATGATGTGGTTATGCAATTGTTTTCCACATGTGAGTAAAATGTCAACCCTCACACATAAGTGGGTGAACAGCGTTGTTATAAAAGTGCGATTTAATCTTGATCATAATACATAATATATTTAATCTTCAGATGTTGTCATATGCATAATATTAGATATATTAAAGAGACCATATGGCTTCAAGTATTATTTAAATAGTACACAAGAGCATCATAAGACATAATATTGAAACAATAGTACCAAAATCTAATTGCCAATACCATCTTTCCTTTTATGTACCTAAGTGACAATACACCTTTCAGCAAGATGTCGATATCATCTGAACACGTGTTTGAAAGATAAGACTTCTTTCAAATCGTTGTCTTAATAGTTTTAGTGCTCAGAGGACGGTGACGGCATGAAAAGTCTGAATATAAACTGTAAAATCGATTTTCGGATATGCTTCGTAGACTTTTTTAAGAATTTAATTATATCTAGTGTTGAATAAAACAAATGGCAAATATTTTCTAAGCTATATTAAAATTATGTTTTATAGGTCATCATTGCAAAGGATAATCGCATCAGTTGTGTATTGATTAGGTTTTTGGTTTTGAATGTGGTAGATCATGGGTCCACACACCGGTCAATTAAAACCAAAGACTATATAATTGGTGCTTGTTGCTCAACTCCGCCAAGCACGCATCATTATAGAGTGAGGTCAAAGACTGGTTCACTCAGTACCAGCATATGTCCTAGTGGTATGACATGTCTACCTATGGACTATTGTATCAGTGCGCTAGCACTATGGAGAAAACCCTAAATGAATGTGTTGGTCTAGTACAAAGCAGGTATCATCATTACCTCATCCAAACGTAAATTGTTCTCGCCATGATATAGCAAAGCCATTGCTCACTTGGCATTAAAATAACAATCATTCACTCACTAACTTAAAAAATTGACCTTTCTAATTTCATAAAGAGATTTTGTTGCCGGGTTATCAAAGTCGTCGACTTCGGACCACAACTCAAGTGTTATGGTTTTCACCGATCAGTTTGCTATATCTGTATGGGATTTACACCCCCGAATACGTCTGGTAGTCACTATGTATCTAATACCTTGTTGCAAATGACGAGAACAAGACCGGATCTTCAAAGATTAGTTTGTTATATCTGTATGGGATTTATACCCTCAATACGTTTGGGAGTAACAATATAGCTAACAACTTGCTGAAAGTGACGAGAATAAGACCGGGTCTTCATCGATCAGTATTCAACATCTCATTTGAAATCAAATTGTGTAGGAAGATGACCGTTTAGTTAAACCGTTCTGCAGAGACGATAATAAACGATGGATTTTCATAAAGTACTGCGTTGACTACTATTATACCTAATTTGTCCCAGTATTGTTAAAAATGCTGTTATAGTGACAACCAGAACCTTTTAACCGTAATGGAAGCGGGAGGTTTGGCGCCGTAAAATCTGATTCAACCCACCATTTCTTTGGAAATGCCTGTACCAAGTCAGAGCCATTGCAGTTTTCCCAGTTTTCCGGTTGTTGACTGATTTTGTCTGTTTGTTGATTTATGAGTTTTACCTTTCTCTTTGTAAGATTGTTCGGAGTTCGGTAATTTTGTTATTACCCTTATTTTGGAAGATTGCTCGGTGTTCGGTAATTTTGTCATTACCCTTATTCGTTATATATGTATGGGATTTGCACCCTCAATACGTCTGGGAGTAACAATATAGCTAAAAACATCAATAAACAAACCCTGAAAAAATTAACCTTTGAAAAAAGCCAAATGTACCACAAAGTATTTCTAAAATGACAGCGATATCAAAAAATAGCATCATCACTCAATTTTTTGTATATAGTTGTAAATAAATTATATGAATGACACTACCTTCTCCAGAGACCAGGCGTTACCAATGTATGTCCCCATCTCATTGCTGCTGTCTGAAATTCTTGTGTTATTCCTGGATGGATTTCAGAGCTGTAACCGTTAAAGCTACAAAAAAGTCCTGTACAACCTAAAAAAAATACCAAGAGCAATAAGAAAGGTGTGAAAATGCCAAAGTGGTAATCAGACGTCGTAGAACGAAGAATGCCAGACAATTTATTTGTTAAAAGGACAAAAAATGATATACAAAACACTATATAGGCCACTAAAGACCTAGCAACGCGAACCTCATTAAAAACCGGAAGTGAACTCAAGTGCCCCGGAAGGGAAAGCAGTTCCTGTTCAACATGTGGCACCCGTTGTGTTACTCTTGTTACCAACCAGGTGATAAGTCATGAATGAGGAAATGACAATATTATGATCAATAATTATTTTCTTTTTCTTTCAAACCGTGTGTCTTGCTGATGCTAATGAGGGTTTCTGGATTGCAAATCTTTATAACAAGAACAATCTTCACTCAAATGAAAAAGATCTTAAACACATTTATTTGTATGAGAATTTTGCTAATGTGCTCATACGTTAACGTTGCAATGAACTTTTAGGAAGATGACAGATGTTTTTTAACCTCCTGTCATGTAAATTGTTTTGTTTTCTTAACCTCCTGTATGCTTTGCTGTTTATACCTCCTGTTGTGTAAAGAATTGATAAAATTTAATAATTAGCGATACAATAAAAAAATATTAGGTAAACATACTGGTTGAGTCGTTCCGGTCGTAGGGTGGAATCTGGAAAAATGTTGTAGGGTCTGTTTCATTCCCAATCTTCAGCCACCTAGGCAACCAATCTTCCATTATAAGTTTCTGTAAATTAGTGAATTTTATGACCAATGCATTCTTTCTTATATTCTGATTACAATTTATGAAATAAAATTAACTAAGATTGGGCTAAACGTTTCAAACACTCTGAACATTCTGTTTTTCACCAGAACAAATAGGTGGTATATTCTCTGTATTCTTTTCCATATTTTATGTTGAGTCAACATACATAATATAACAGATAGAAATATTTGGACATGCCTTTCTTTCAGAAATATTGTAGAATGATTTGCAACAACTATTTCATCAAATACATTTAATTCTTCATGGTATTTCATGGGAAAATGCGTTAAACATCATAACCCAAACCATCATAGAAAATAATTAACAATACTTGCCTGGTGGTGGGCTATAACATGTTTTCTTGCTTCATTAAACACTGCTTCGTCATTCCAGGTTTTATGATCTGTTTGTATATTCATTGCTAAATAGTTGTGCCATCGAAAAAACAAAACCCCGAATGCTAGCAGAAAGGGATTTTCAAAGCCTCTGGGATTTCCGAGTCCTGTGAAAAATCAATGACAATTTTTTATTAACCTTTCTTCCCTCTTCCTCTTCCTAAAGGCAGTATATTTCACTACATGAGTGTGTCTTCAATAAATGGTACTACTTTCAACGACATATTATACAAATAACATTAACTTTACATGCATGTATACTTACATTTCTATTGAATATTTTAACTTTCAGGATATTACGACATTTGACAATAAATCATCAAACTAAACATACACGCCGGGTGGCACTGGTGAAGTAGGAACTGTTTACCCTTCTGGAGCAACTAAGTTCACCGCCGTTTCTTAGTAAGGTTCATGATGCTCAATCTTTAGTTGTCTGTGTAGTGTTGTGTACATTATCGTTTGTCATTCTGTCTGTTAATTTCAATATTTCATTCAATACTAATTTTAACTATATAATGTGTTGAACTGCTAGAAAATATATCTATATACAGATATTTTAGGTTACGTTGATGTCGCTGTGGATATTATAATTAAGTCTAACTATGAAATCAGTGTTTATTACCACTCAAGTTGTGATTTCGATCACCGCCATTGGAGAGAAATAGGCGATACAACGTTATATAGTAAGGTTTGCAAGACTTGCGTCAGGCAGATTAATTTCTCTTGGTTTTGTGGGTTTCTCTACCGGTAAAACTGACCTCCCCGATAATACAGAAATATTTTTGGAAGTGGCGTTAAGCATCAAAAATATAAATAATATACAATGTAGAACATGTGTAAGTAATAAAACAATAATATTTCATTTGTGATTGTTCTAATAAAATTATTCAGGGAGTATTTAAAGGGAGCTAACGAATAAAATAGAAAAGACATATTAGTTTTATGTCATTTGTGTGGATTTCTTGCCAATAAATTTGCATTTAACTTTATAAATAACGTCATTTTAATAAATTTGCTGGGGTGTGGAATTGTGCATGGATATTATCTAGAATTATTATACAGCTATAATTTTAATCCAATCAAAAACACCCATTTAAGACATGTGACCGTACATTATTTTTCCGCATTGTACAACCGGAAGCCTTATTTTTTCCGTATTGGAGGTCCCGATAAGTCCGTATTTTTTTCGTATTGTACATTATGTAAGGGAAGTAACTCGTTGATTTTTGTCGTTTGTTTTCTGGAGCTTGTATAAATGGTGGAACATTCAATGATAATTCTTATAGAATTAAAGTATGTCGTTTCCTTGCATATTGATTGGACAAGGACACTGTCACCTATTTTTTTTTATTCGTTCATAACTTGATGAACTTTTCAATATGCAAGCCGTAACTACGAGGATCCACCATCTTGAAAACGTGAAATCCTACATGTCATATCTACAACAATATACAAAAATAATTAAAATGCCTACCTTGTAAATTAATTTTAGTTAAATCTTATTAAAATTGAAGCGTACACGAAGCCAAATGACGCCTGATCTTTATGTTTTAAACTGGAAGTCTTCATATGACGTCATGTTGTTAATGTTCCAAAGTCGTCAACAACATTTCGCG
Organism: Bathymodiolus septemdierum; assembly: GCA_963383655.1. Lineage (NCBI taxonomy): Eukaryota > Metazoa > Mollusca > Bivalvia > Mytilida > Modiolidae > Bathymodiolus > Bathymodiolus septemdierum. The sequence goes on along the minus strand of OY726520.1, from coordinate 381,117 downwards.
GAATTTTAATTTGTGCGATTTTTAAACAAGGGATATGCAAGAATAATACTATCTACAATATTGAATTTAAGAATTATAAGTATTAAACGCTTCTTTTCAAGAGTTCATGCATGTGTGCCGATGCACTCACGAACTTGACATAAACGCCCGTCGGACATTTATTCAGCTTGTGAGTGCATCAGTACCGTGTACACATGCATGAACTCCTAAAAAAAAGCGCTTAATACTATATTAACATTAATCTACAATCAAATTAGCTTGGTCGATATTTAACAGTTTGAGGGAAAAAAAGAAAGTTGTTTAGAATAGTTGTTGATCAGTTATTTTGGTGTTTTTAATTCATTTTTAGAGTTTACGAGATCTGTATTGATACAGAACATTTTCCTAACGAAATACTGTTGTGCAGTTGTTCTATTTAGACTGTATTAAAAGTTAAACATAAAATAATATTGATCATTTCAGCTGTATAATAAATAGGTTATTATTATATAGTTTATATGTACATTATTTATATCAAGTCTGTTAAATAAATGTTCATTGTCATAATCAATTACTTACGCCACATTCTGTTAACAGGTCTTAGTTCATGATCCCTTGGTGGTGGTGGATTAGCAAAGGGAAGACGAATATTATTATCTGCTGGGAAGCTCTCCTTTAACGGTACGCTTAGGTCTTTAGCTAACAAACGACCACCTTTAAATTCTCTAATAGCATCTGTCCAAGCTTTGCCAGGACCATACATTAATGTTCCATCAATGTATGGTGAGATTTCGTTTAACTATAAACACAAATAAATTGAGAACAGAATTCTATAGGAGTGTCTAGAACTAGGCATTATATAGTTAGTAAAATCAGTATGCTACTACTTCTACCAAATACTATGGTCATAGCTATAACACCAAAATAGGGGGGTCTATATCATAAATTTGAGATACATAAATTCCCAATCCATGAATTGGTTGGCCGTTGCAAAATATCCATTTCTCAAATGATTTTTTTAATAGAGCATAATACTTTATTGTTTGACTCGCCTGTTAACAAAACACCTTAGACGCCCAGGTAAGCAAAAAATAATCTAAGGTTCCCTGTCCAAATGAAAATAGATTTTCCCTTTTACGTAGATTTCTTCTTTCCTCTACCATGGACAAGATGTTTAAGCGCACTTGACTTTACGTAATATTGCGAGTGTCTTATAAGAAACAGGAACTCATTACCCTTCTCGGGCTGGGTTCATCCCCAATTTTTATGGGATCCGTGTTATTTATCTTTTTAGATTTCTGTATGTGGTGTTTGTTTGTCGTCGTGTTGTCTCCTGTGCCCAACATTGTCTATGTCTCTGGCTTGTGTATTCTTGATTTCCCTTGCGGATTGTCTAACATTTATATCAACAGTCGACACCAAATGATAACCAGATAAGACCAGTTTCTGCATGTGTTGATGTCTGGCGTTCTATCTTTAAACCGAATGTCATTTACTATAGCCATTATAACAACTACCAATCGTTATAATTTTTGGTACATTTGCAAATCATGCTATTAATGATCAAAAACGAACATGATGGAAAAGATTATACGTTTAATTATATTTTAGTATCATGGTTGTTATTTGGAGATTACCCGGTCCAGTCCACGAATAACTGGATATTGTAATAATAATGAATTTACGGTATCTGATCCTAGATACATTGGCTTACATGTGTGTACACGTACCTGCTGTCTAGGATTATTTGGGGAATATCCGGTCCTTGAATCATATCTTGTCCTTGGGAACGGCATTTCCAAGCTTTCTTCTCCCTGTCGGAATGGGTGGTCTGGAGGAACTGGAATATTAAAGTACTCAATGGGACAACCAGGACGTTGTGAATCTAAGATTTCCTCTACCACTTGTTGTCCTTGAAAAGAAAAACAAATAATTAATATTTTTCACATTGGCGCATATATACAAAATTGAAAATGTATTTTATCATGTGCATGGCTTTGTGGCATGCATATTATTTGTAGATCGTTGTTTGTCCTTTTGTCCTTTTTCTTTAGGCCATTATGTTGTCTGTCCATCTTCGATTTACGGTTTCTGATTACCCCTTTGGTATCTTCAAACTCTTCTTACCAAATTTATTCGCATCGTTTCACTGAGGGAGGTTTGGACCAATAAAATTAGCTTATCCTCGCCACTTCTCTTTGAAGTGCATCAAAGCCAAGAAAGTGAGCGGTCATGTATATATGTTAAGGTATCAATTTTTCTCAAGTTTCTACAATTTTCTATTTAATTTGGAACTGTTCAGATAGTGTGGAACATGTTGTTTTTCATTTTATTTTGACCTGTGTTAAGAGCTATAGTCAACAACCTTTTTTAACTTCCATGTGTAAAATGAAACAAAAACTTCAAAAACTCTAATGCACACAAAAAAAATCAGAAATGATGAGTTCCAGAAGATTTGTTACATATTATCAGTATTGATCACACATTGGGTCATCGTGGCCGCGAACGTATGGTAGCTAGATTTACATCTACATATGCAATCATTTTCTATCACCACTAAAGCAGCGAGTTTGATCCTCACCAGTGTCGATATGCTTTTGAGATAAATATATGCTATAAAGTTTCAAGTGACTTGTAGCAAGTCGCTGGGTTTCTCCTGAACCTCAGCTTTCTGTATAATTAATAAAACTGACCGCCACAATACAACATATATATTGTTGACAGTGGCATTAAGCACACAAACAAGATGTAGCACAAACCATTAATCAAAACTTTGTTCCTTGAGTTTGTTTAGGCATGGTTCGTGTTGAAGGGCTCTTTGCTTTGCTTAGGTGTTGTTTGTGTTGAAGGCCTCTATCCTTCAATTATTTTCGCAGATCAAGAAAGGATATCATTCAGAACTTGTCACTCGTCAACAGTTTGCTATTGTATTTTTCAAATTACAAAGTTAGTGATAATGTGTGTGGATATATTTCTTTCTTTGGTTTGATCGTCTCCAATAGCTGAATTGGCTTTACTTATTAAATATTCAATATCAAATGGAATCGAATCCGTATAAATGTTTGTAATAACTTACCGAAGTAAACCAGCATTGCATTTCTAGCTCTCTTCGATCCTAATCCTGCTTCTCCGTGGTGAGCAGCTTTACTGAGGAGGAAAGGATTCGGTCTGTCTGCTCCAGACGGATGGTATACTCCATCTGCATAATTTGGAACAGACCTCCTCAGAAGCTGGCCATCTACATAGAAAATATTATGTAATGAACAAAAGTGTCGTAAGATTCTGCCAAATATGAAAAATTATTTTCACATGAAACCTTGACAAGATGGTGATACTATCGCACAGGTGTCAATATCAAAGATTAAACAATTCCGGTCCTTTCCTCATTCATGACTTATCACCGGTTTGTAAATAGATTAACACGACGGATGCCACTAGTGGAGCAGGTACTGCTTACCCTTCCGGAGCACCTGAGTTCACCCCCGCTTCTTAGAGGGGTGCGTGTTACTATATCTTTAGTTTTATGCGTATGTTTTGTAGATCGTTGTGTGTCCTTTTGTACTTTTTCTTTTGTCCATTATGTTGTCTGTTCTTCTTCGATTCATGGATTCTGATTTCCCCTTTGGTATCTTCACACATTTCTTGTCCTCTAATGGGATGACATTCATAGACAATAAGCCCATATAGCACACTTCAGTGTCATGATGCGAGTGTTTGGTTAAAAGGGAACAATATATATATAAATCAATGCAAGTTTATTAAAATGATATGAATGGACTATGAAAAAATATATTATTTATATTGTCAAAATGTATTTCTTCTCTTATATTTTCTACTTAAAAGTCAAAGATATGAACACATTTTCGACATCATATGTAAATAGAAGAAAACGACAACAATGTTTGATTCTTGATGTTTTGAGATCGACGATGATACGATTTTAAGAGGATTATTATCGGATTCAGCACAACCCGTACTTAAACTATGATGAAAATAAGATAACCTTGCTTATATTCTTATTTCAGAGACCATCATGTATGTGTGAGATGTTCTCACACAAGAGGTAGCTCCCATTTCCATTTCCCACAAATGTTCAATCACGAGTTGGTATAATAATTTTCTGTCAGTATCATGTAACAAAGGTGTCAATAGAATATTTAAAAACCATTCGGCACACACAAACAAATTACTCTATATATAAAGATAGCTCGATTGTTTACACCTAAAGTATTTTACTATACAAATATGAAATAACCTTGAAGACGGTGACGCGATTTTATAACACGTACAATGTTTTGTATGACAATTTGTCAATACATTTAAAACATATTTTGATATCGATTAGCCTAGCTCATTCATTTACAAATGAGGAAGTCTTTCTCGGATGGATATTTTTTTTCGATGTGTTTCATTGTCAAATATATTTTTCCAAACGCGTCACTTTTTGATCCGTTTTTCATAAGTCTGCGGTTTCCTCCATAAGAAGAGTTTGAAGATGTAAAAGGGGTTATCAGAATCCGTATATCGATGAAGGACAAACAACACAATGGTCAAAAGAAAAAGGACAAACACCGATCTACAAAACATACAACTAAAGATCGAGTAACACGAACCCCACTGTAAATTAGTCCGTTATAAAAGATACATTTCGTACACAATATCGCGTTACTAGCGGTTTTACATTTAATATACACTATTAGTTGATGTTCAAATAAATAACAGAATGACAGAGTGATTGATTGATTGATTGCCTACTTGATCGATTGATGGGTGCTTACCGCAAACTTTAGAAAATATCAGCTATATCATGGCGAAACAAACTTTATAAATTAATTTCCTCAAATGCAGATTCCTTAAAATAAGACATGTTTGTGTATAGAACCATCAATGTTATGTGTAGAACAGTTTGATGACCTTTATATTCTAGTCTCCCACGAGAACCATCAATGTTATGTGTAGAACAGTTTGATGACCTTTATATTCTCCCACGAGAACCATCAATGTTATGTGTAGAACAGTTTGATGACCTTTATATTCTCCCACGAGGACCATTAATGTTATGTGTAGAACAGTTTGATGACTTTTATATTCTCCCACGAGAACCATCAATGTTATGTGTAGAACAGTTTGATGACCTTTATATTCTCCCACGAAAACCATCAATGTTATGTGTAGAACAGTTTGATGACCTTTATATTCTCCCACGAGGACCATTAATGTTATGTGTAGAACAGTTTGATGACCTTTATATTCTACCACGAGGACCATTAATGTTATGTGTAGAACAGTTTGATGACCTTTATATTCTCCCACGAGAACCATCAATGTTATGTGTAGAACAGTTTGATGACCTTTATATTCTACCACGAGGACCATCAATGTTATGTGTAGAACAGTTTGATGACCTTTATATTCTCCCACGAGAACCATCAATGTTATGTGTAGAACAGTTTGATGACCTTTATATTCTCCCACGAGGACCATTAATGTTATGTGTAGAACAGTTTGATGACCTTTATATTCTACCACGAGGACCATTAATGTTATGTGTAGAACAGTTTGATGACCTTTATATTCTCCCACGAGAACCATCAATGTTATGTGTAGAACAGTTTGATGACCTTTATATTCTAGTCTCCCACGAGGACCATTAATGTTATGTGTAGAACAGTTTGATGACCTTTATATTCTCCCACGAGGACCATCAATGTTATGTGTAGAACAGTTTGATAACCTTTATATTCTAGTCTCCCACGAGGACCATTAATCTTATGTGTAGAACAGTTTGATGACCTTTATATTCTCCCACGAGGACCATCAATGTTATGTGTAGAACAGTTTGATGACCTTTATATTCTCCCACGAGGACCATTAATGTTATGTGTAGAACAGTTTGATGACCTTTATATTCTACCACGAGGACCATTAATGTTATGTGTAGAACAGTTTGATGACCTTTATATTCTACCACGAGGACCATTAATGTTATGTGTAGAACAGTTTGATGACCTTTATATTCTCCCACGAGAACCATTAATGTTATGTGTAGAACAGTTTGATGACCTTTATATTCTACCACGAGAACCATCAATGTTATGTGTAGAACAGTTTGATGACCTTTATATTCTCCCACGAGGACCATTAATGTTATGTGTAGAACAGTTTGATGACCTTTATATTCTCCCACGAGGACCATCAATGTTATGTGTAGAACAGTTTGATGACCTTTATATTCTCCCACGAGGACCATTAATGTTATGTGTAGAACAGTTTGATAACCTTTATATTCTCCCACGAGGACCATTAATGTTATGTGTAGAACAGTTTGATGACCTTTATATTCTCCCACGAGAACCATCAATGTTATGTGTAGAACAGTTTGATGACCTTTATATTCTACCACGAGGACCATTAATGTTATGTGTAGAACAGTTTGATAACCTTTATATTCTCCCACGAGGACCATTAATGTTATGTGTAGAACAGTTTGATGACCTTTATATTCTCCCACGAGAACCATCAATGTTATGTGTAGAACAGTTTGATGACCTTTATATTCTCCCACGAGAACCATCAATGTTATGTGTAGAACAGTTTGATGACCTTTATATTCTCCCACGAGGACCATTAATGTTATGTGTAGAACAGTTTGATGACTTTTATATTCTCCCACGAGAACCATCAATGTTATGTGTAGAACAGTTTGATGACCTTTATATTCTCCCACGAGAACCATCAATGTTATGTGTAGAACAGTTTGATGACCTTTATATTCTCCCACGAGGACCATTAATGTTATGTGTAGAACAGTTTGATGACCTTTATATTCTACCACGAGGACCATTAATGTTATGTGTAGAACAGTTTGATGACCTTTATATTCTCCCACGAGAACCATCAATGTTATGTGTAGAACAGTTTGATGACCTTTATATTCTACCACGAGGACCATCAATGTTATGTGTAGAACAGTTTGATGACCTTTATATTCTCCCACGAGAACCATCAATGTTATGTGTAGAACAGTTTGATGACCTTTATATTCTCCCACGAGGACCATTCATGTTATGTGTAGAACAGTTTGATGACCTTTATATTCTACCACGAGGACCATTAATGTTATGTGTAGAACAGTTTGACGACCTTTATATTCTCCCACGAGAACCATCAATGTTATGTGTAGAACAGTTTGATGACCTTTATATTCTAGTCTCCCACGAGGACCATTAATGTTATGTGTAGAACAGTTTGATGACCTTTATATTCTCCCACGAGGACCATCAATGTTATGTGTAGAACAGTTTGATAACCTTTATATTCTAGTCTCCCACGAGGACCATTAATGTTATGTGTAGAACAGTTTGATGACCTTTATATTCTCCCACGAGGACCATCAATGTTATGTGTAGAACAGTTTGATGACCTTTATATTCTACCAAGAGGACCATTAATGTTATGTGTAGAACAGTTTGATGACCTTTATATTCTCCCACGAGGACCATTAATGTTATGTGTAGAACAGTTTGATGACCTTTATATTCTACCACGAGGACCATTAATGTTATGTGTAGAACAGTTTGATGACCTTTATATTCTCCCACGAGGACCATCAATGTTATGTGTAGAACAGTTTGATGACCTTTATATTCTCCCACGAGGACCATTAATGTTATGTGTAGAACAGTTTGATGACCTTTATATTCTACCACGAGGACCATTAATGTTATGTGTAGAACAGTTTGATGACCTTTATATTCTACCACGAGGACCATTAATGTTATGTGTAGAACAGTTTGATGACCTTTATATTCTCCCACGAGAACCATTAATGTTATGTGTAGAACAGTTTGATGACCTTTATATTCTACCACGAAAACCATCAATGTTATGTGTAGAACAGTTTGATGACCTTTATATTCTCCCACGAGAACCATCAATGTTATGTGTAGAACAGTTTGATGACCTTTATATTCTCCCACGAGGACCATTAATGTTATGTGTAGAACAGTTTGATGACCTTTATATTCTACCACGATGACCATTAATGTTATGTGTAGAACAGTTTGATGACCTTTATATTCTACCACGAGGACCATTAATGTTATGTGTAGAACAGTTTGATGACCTTTATATTCTACCACGAGGACCATTAATGTTATGTGTAGAACAGTTTGATGACCTTTATATTCTACCACGAGGACCATTAATGTTATGTGTAGAACAGTTTGATGACCTTTATATTCTACCACGATGACCATTAATGTTATGTGTAGAACAGTTTGATGACCTTTATATTCTCCCACGAGGACCATCAATGTTATGTGTAGAACAGTTTGATGACCTTTATATTCTAGTCTCCCACGAGGACCATTAATGTTATGTGTAGAACAGTTTGATGACCTTTATATTCTCCCACGAGGACCATTCATGTTATGTGTAGAACAGTTTGATGACCTTTATATTCTCCCACGAGGACCATTAATGTTATGTGTAGAACAGTTTGATAACCTTTATATTCTCCCACGAGGACCATTAATGTTATGGGTAGAACAGTTTGATAACCATTATATTCTACCGCGAGGACCATTAATGTTATGTGTAGAACAGTTTGATGACCTTTATATTCTCCCACGAGAACCATCAATGTTATGTGTAGAACAGTTTGATGATCTTTATATTCTCCCACGAGGACCATTAATGTTATGTGTAGAACAGTTTGATGACCTTTATATTCTCCCACGAGAACCATCAATGTTATGTGTAGAACAGTTTGATGACCTTTATATTCTCCCACGAGGACCATTAATGTTATGTGTAGAACAGTTTGATGATCTTTATATTCTCCCACGAGAACCATCAATGTTATGTGTAGAACAGTTTGATGACCTTTATATTCTCCCACGAGGACCATTAATGTTATGTGTAGAACAGTTTGATGACCTTTATATTCTCCCACGAGAACCATCAATGTTATGTGTAGAACAGTTTGATGACCTTTATATTCTACCACGAGGACCATTAATGTTATGTGTAGAACAGTTTGATGACCTTTATATTCTCCCACGAGGACCATTAATGTTATGTGTAGAACAGTTTGATAACCTTTATATTCTCCCTCGAGGACCATTAATGTTATGTGTAGAACAGTTTGATAACCTTTATATTCTCTAACGAGGACCATTAATGTTATGTGTAGAACAGTTTGATGACCTTTATATTCTCCCACGAGAACCATCAATGTTATGTGTAGAACAGTTTGATGACCTTTATATTCTCCCACGAGAACCATCAATGTTATGTGTAGAACAGTTTGATGACCATTATATTCTCCCACGAGAACCATCAATGTTATGTGTAGAACAGTATGATGACCTTTATATTCTACCACGAGGACCATTAATGTTATGTGTAGAACAGTTTGATGACCTTTATATTCTCCCAGGAGAACCATCAATTTTATGTGTAGAACAGTTTGATGACCTTTATATTCTCCCACGAGGACCATTAATGTTATGTGTAGAACAGTTTGATGACCTTTATATTCTCCCACGAGAACCATCAATGTTATGTGTAGAACAGTTTGATGACCTTTATATTCTCCCACGAGAACCATCAATGTTATGTGTAGAACAGTTTGATGACCTTTATATTCTACCACGAGAACCATCAATGTTATGTGTAGAACAGTTTGATGACCTTTATATTCTCCCACGAGGACCATTAATGTTATGTGTAGAACAGTTTGATGACCTTTATATTCTCCCATGAGAACCATCAATGTTATGTTTAGAACAGTTTGATGACCTTTATATTCTCCCACGAGGACCATTAATGTTATGTGTAGAACAGTTTGATGACCTTTATATTCTCCCACGAGAACCATCAATGTTATGTGTAGAACAGTTTGATGACCTTTATATTCTACCACGAGGACCATTAATGTTATGTGTAGAACAGTTTGATAACCTTTATATTCTCCCACGAGGACCATTAATGTTATGTGTAGAACAGTTTGATAACCTTTATATTCTCCCACGAGGACCATTAATGTTATGTGTAGAACAGTTTGATGACCTTTATATTCTCCCACGAGAACCATCAATGTTATGTGTAGAACAGTTTGATGACCTTTATATTCTCCCACGAGAACCATCAATGTTATGTGTAGAACAGTTTAATGACCTTTATATTCTACCACGAGAACCATCAATGTTATGTGTAGAACAGTTTGATGACCTTTATATTCTACCACGAGAACCATCAATGTTATGTGTAGAACAGTTTGATGACCTTTATATTCTCCCACGAGGACCATTAATGTTATGTGTAGAACAGTTTGATGACCTTTATATTCTCCCACGAGAACCATCAATGTTATGTGTAGAACAGTTTGATGACCTTTATATTCTCCCACGAGGACCATTAATGTTATGTGTAGAACAGTTTGATGACCTTTATATTCTCCCACGAGAACCATCAATGTTATGTGTAGAACAGTTTGATGACCTTTATATTCTAGTCTCCCACGAGGACCATTAATGTTATGTGTAGAACAGTTTGATGACCTTTATATTCTCCCACGAGAACCATCAATGTTATGTGTAGAACAGTTTGATGACCTTTATATTCTCCCACGAGGACCATTAATGTTATGTGTAGAACAGTTTGATGACCTTTATATTCTCCCACGAGGACCATTAATGTTATGTGTAGAACAGTTTGATGACCTTTATATTCTCCCACGAGAACCATCAATGTTATGTGTAGAACAGTTTGATGACCTTTATATTCTCCCACGAGGACCATTAATGTTATGTGTAGAACAGTTTGATGACCTTTATATTCTCCCACGAGAACCATCAATGTTATGTGTAGAACAGTTTGATGACCTTTATATTCTCCCACGAGGACCATTAATGTTATGTGTAAAACAGTTTGATGACCTTTATATTCTCCCACGAGAACCAGCAATGTTATGTGTAGAACAGTTTGATGACCTTTATATTCTCCCACGAGAACCATCAATGTTATGTGTAGAACAGTTTGATGACCTTTATATTCTACCACGAGGACCATTAATGTTATGTGTAGAACAGTTTGATGACCTTTATATTCTCCCACGAGGACCATTAATGTTATGTGTAGAACAGTTTGATAACCTTTATATTCTCCCACGAGAACCATCAATGTTATGTGTAGAACAGTTTGATGACCTTTATATTCTCCCACGAGAACCATCAATGTTATGTGTAGAACAGTTTGATGACCTTTATATTCTCCCACGAGGACCATTAATGTTATGTGTAGAACAGTTTGATGACCTTTATATTCTACCACGAGAACCATCAATCTTATGTGTAGAACAGTTTGATGGTCTTTATATTCTCCCACGAGGACCATTAATGTTATGTGTAGAACAGTTTGATGACCTTTATATTCTCCCACGAGAACCATCAATGTTATGTGTAGAACAGTTTGATGACCTTTATATTCTACCACGAGGACCATTAATGTTATGTGTAGAACAGTTTGATGACCTTTATATTCTCCCACGAGGACCATTAATGTTATGTGTAGAACAGTTTGATGACCTTTATATTCTCCCACGAGGACCATTAATGTTATGTGTAGAACAGTTTGATGACCTTTATATTCTCCCACGAGAACCATCAATTTTATGTGTAGAACAGTTTGATGACCTTTATATTCTCCCACGAGGACCATTAATGTTATGTGTAGAACAGTTTGATGACCTTTATATTCTCCCACGAGAACCATCAATGTTATGTGTAGAACAGTTTGATGACCTTTATATTCTCCCACGAGAACCATCAATGTTATGTGTAGAACAGTTTGATGACCTTTATATTCTACCACGAGGACCATCAATGTTATGTGTAGAACAGTTTGATGACCTTTATATTCTACCACGAGAACCATCAATGTTATGTGTAGAACAGTTTGATGACCTTTATATTCTACCACGAGAACCATCAATGTTATGTGTAGAACAGTTTGATGACCTTTATATTCTCCCACGAGGGCCATTAATGTTATGTGTAGAACAGTTTGATGACCTTTATATTCTCCCACGAGAACCATCAATGTTATGTGTAGAACAGTTTGATGACCTTTATATTCTAGTCTCCCACGAGGACCATTAATGTTATGTGTAGAACAGTTTGATGACCGTTATATTCTCCCACGAGAACCATCAATGTTATGTGTAGAACAGTTTGATGACCTTTATATTCTCCCACGAGAACCATCAATGTTATGTGTAGAACAGTTTGATGACCTTTATATTCTCCCACGAGGACCATTAATGTTATGTGTAGAACAGTTTGATGACCTTTATATTCTACCACGAGAACCATCAATGTTATGTGTAGAACAGTTTGATGGTCTTTATATTCTCCCACGAGGACCATTAATGTTATGTGTAGAACAGTTTGATGACCTTTATATTCTCCCACGAGAACCATCAATGTTATGTGTAGAACAGTTTGATGACCTTTATATTCTCCCACGAGAACCATCAATGTTATGTGTAGAACAGTTTGATGACCTTTATATTCTCCCACGAGAACCATCAATGTTATGTGTAGAACAGTTTGATGACCTTTATATTCTACCACGAGGACCATTAATGTTATGTGTAGAACAGTTTGATGACCTTTATATTCTCCCAGGAGAACCATCAATTGTATGTGTAGAACAGTTTGATGACCTTTATATTCTCCCACGAGGACCATTAATGTTATGTGTAGAACAGTTTGATGACCTTTATATTCTCCCACGAGAACCATCAATGTTATGTGTAGAACAGTTTGATGACCTTTATATTCTCCCACGAGAACCATCAATGTTATGTGTAGAACAGTTTGATGACCTTTATATTCTCCCACGAGGACCATTAATGTTATGTGTAGAACAGTTTGATGACCTTTATATTCTACCACGAGAACCATCAATCTTATGTGTAGAACAGTTTGATGGTCTTTATATTCTCCCACGAGGACCATTAATGTTATGTGTAGAACAGTTTGATGACCTTTATATTCTCCCACGAGGACCATTAATGTTATGTGTAGAACAGTTTGATGACCTTTATATTCTCCCACGAGAACCATCAATTTTATGTGTAGAACAGTTTGATGACCTTTATATTCTCCCACGAGGACCATTAATGTTATGTGTAGAACAGTTTGATGACCTTTATATTCTCCCACGAGAACCATCAATGTTATGTGTAGAACAGTTTGATGACCTTTATATTCTTCCACGAGAACCATCAATGTTATGTGTAGAACAGTTTGATGATCAACCTTTATATTCTACCACGAGGACCATCAATGTTATGTGTAGAACAGTTTGATGACCTTTATATTCTACCACGAGAACCATCAATGTTATGTGTAGAACAGTTTGATGACCTTTATATTCTACCACGAGAACCATCAATGTTATGTGTAGAACAGTTTGATGACCTTTATATTCTCCCACGAGGGCCATTAATGTTATGTGTAGAACAGTTTGATGACCTTTATATTCTACCACGAGGACCATTAATGTTATGTGTAGAACAGTTTGATGACCTTTATATTCTCCCACGAGGACCATTAATGTTATGTGTAGAACAGTTTGATAACCTTTATATTCTCCCACGAGAACCATCAATGTTATGTGTAGAACAGTTTGATGACCTTTATATTCTCCCACGAGAACCATCAATGTTATGTGTAGAACAGTTTGATGACCTTTATATTCTCCCACGAGGACCATTAATGTTATGTGTAGAACAGTTTGATGACCTTTATATTCTACCACGAGAACCATCAATCTTATGTGTAGAACAGTTTGATGGTCTTTATATTCTCCCACGAGGACCATTAATGTTATGTGTAGAACAGTTTGATGACCTTTATATTCTCCCACGAGAACCATCAATGTTATGTGTAGAACAGTTTGATGACCTTTATATTCTACCACGAGGACCATTAATGTTATGTGTAGAACAGTTTGATGACCTTTATATTCTCCCACGAGGACCATTAATGTTATGTGTAGAACAGTTTGATGACCTTTATATTCTCCCACGAGGACCATTAATGTTATGTGTAGAACAGTTTGATGACCTTTATATTCTCCCACGAGAACCATCAATTTTATGTGTAGAACAGTTTGATGACCTTTATATTCTCCCACGAGGACCATTAATGTTATGTGTAGAACAGTTTGATGACCTTTATATTCTCCCACGAGAACCATCAATGTTATGTGTAGAACAGTTTGATGACCTTTATATTCTCCCACGAGAACCATCAATGTTATGTGTAGAACAGTTTGATGACCTTTATATTCTACCACGAGGACCATCAATGTTATGTGTAGAACAGTTTGATGACCTTTATATTCTACCACGAGAACCATCAATGTTATGTGTAGAACAGTTTGATGACCTTTATATTCTACCACGAGAACCATCAATGTTATGTGTAGAACAGTTTGATGACCTTTATATTCTCCCACGAGGGCCATTAATGTTATGTGTAGAACAGTTTGATGACCTTTATATTCTCCCACGAGAACCATCAATGTTATGTGTAGAACAGTTTGATGACCTTTATATTCTAGTCTCCCACGAGGACCATTAATGTTATGTGTAGAACAGTTTGATGACCGTTATATTCTCCCACGAGAACCATCAATGTTATGTGTAGAACAGTTTGATGACCTTTATATTCTCCCACGAGAACCATCAATGTTATGTGTAGAACAGTTTGATGACCTTTATATTCTCCCACGAGGACCATTAATGTTATGTGTAGAACAGTTTGATGACCTTTATATTCTACCACGAGAACCATCAATGTTATGTGTAGAACAGTTTGATGGTCTTTATATTCTCCCACGAGGACCATTAATGTTATGTGTAGAACAGTTTGATGACCTTTATATTCTCCCACGAGAACCATCAATGTTATGTGTAGAACAGTTTGATGACCTTTATATTCTCCCACGAGAACCATCAATGTTATGTGTAGAACAGTTTGATGACCTTTATATTCTCCCACGAGAACCATCAATGTTATGTGTAGAACAGTTTGATGACCTTTATATTCTACCACGAGGACCATTAATGTTATGTGTAGAACAGTTTGATGACCTTTATATTCTCCCAGGAGAACCATCAATTGTATGTGTAGAACAGTTTGATGACCTTTACATTCTCCCACGAGGACCATTAATGTTATGTGTAGAACAGTTTGATGACCTTTATATTCTCCCACGAGAACCATCAATGTTATGTGTAGAACAGTTTGATGACCTTTATATTCTCCCACGAGAACCATCAATGTTATGTGTAGAACAGTTTGATGACCTGTATATTCTCCCACGAGGACCATTAATGTTATGTGTAGAACAGTTTGATGACCTTTATATTCTACCACGAGAACCATCAATCTTATGTGTAGAACAGTTTGATGGTCTTTATATTCTCCCACGAGGACCATTAATGTTATGTGTAGAACAGTTTGATGACCTTTATATTCTCCCACGAGGACCATTAATGTTATGTGTAGAACAGTTTGATGACCTTTATATTCTCCCACGAGAACCATCAATTTTATGTGTAGAACAGTTTGATGACCTTTATATTCTCCCACGAGGACCATTAATGTTATGTGTAGAACAGTTTGATGACCTTTATATTCTCCCACGAGAACCATCAATGTTATGTGTAGAACAGTTTGATGACCTTTATATTCTTCCACGAGAACCATCAATGTTATGTGTAGAACAGTTTGATGATCAACCTTTATATTCTACCACGAGGACCATCAATGTTATGTGTAGAACAGTTTGATGACCTTTATATTCTACCACGAGAACCATCAATGTTATGTGTAGAACAGTTTGATGACCTTTATATTCTACCACGAGGGCCATTAATGTTATGTGTAGAACAGTTTGATGACGTTTATATTCTCCCACGAGAACCATCAATGTTATGTGTAGAACAGTTTGATGACCTTTATATTCTAGTCTCCCACGAGGACCATTAATGTTATGTGTAGAACAGTTTGATGACCGTTATATTCTCCCACGAGAACCATCAATGTTATGTGTAGAACAGTTTGATGACCTTTATATTCTCCCACGATGACCATTAATGTTATGTGTAGAACAGTTTGATGACCTTTATATTCTCCCACGAGAACCATCAATGTTATGTGCAGAACAGTTTGATGACCTTTATATTCTCCCACGAGAACCATCAATGTTATGTGTAGAACAGTTTGATGACCTTTATATTCTCCCACGAGAACCATCAATGTTATGTGTAGAACAGTTTGATGACCTTTATATTCTCCCACGAGGACCATTAATGTTATGTGTAGAACAGTTTGATGACCTTTATATTCTACCACGAGAACCATCAATGTTATGTGTAGAACAGTTTGATGGTCTTTATATTCTCCCACGAGGACCATTAATGTTATGTGTAGAACAGTTTGATGACCTTTATATTCTCCCACGAGAACCATTAATGTTATGTGTAGAACAGTTTGATGACCTTTATATTCTCCCACGAGAACCATCAATGTTATGTGTAGAACAGTTTGATGACCTTTATATTCTCCCACGAGAACCATCAATGTTATGTGTAGAACAGTTTGATGACCTTTATATTCTACCACGAGGACCATTAATGTTATGTGTAGAACAGTTTGATGACCTTTATATTCTCCCAGGAGAACCATCAATTTTATGTGTAGAACAGTTTGATGACCTTTATATTCTCCCACGAGGACCATTAATGTTATGTGTAGAACAGTTTGATGACCTTTATATTCTCCCACGAGAACCATCAATGTTATGTGTAGAACAGTTTGATGACCTTTATATTCTCCCACGAGAACCATCAATGTTATGTGTAGAACAGTTTGATGACCTTTATATTCTACCACGAGGAACATCAATGTTATGTGTAGAACAGTTTGATGACCTTTATATTCTACCACGAGAACCATCAATGTTATGTGTAGAACAGTTTGATGACCTTTATATTCTACCACGAGAACCATCAATGTTATGTGTAGAACAGTTTGATGACCTTTATATTCTCCCACGAGGACCATTAATGTTATGTGTAGAACAGTTTGATGACCTTTATATTCTCCCACGAGAACCATCAATGTTATGTGTAGAACAGTTTGATGACCTTTATATTCTCCCACGAGGACCATTAATGTTATGTGTAGAACAGTTTGATGACCTTTATATTCTCCCACGAGAACCATCAATGTTATGTGTAGAACAGTTTGATGACCTTTATATTCTCCCACGAGGACCATTAATGTTATGTGTAAAACAGTTTGATGACCTTTATATTCTCCCACGAGAACCATCAATGTTATGTGTAGAACAGTTTGATGACCTTTATATTCTCCCACGAGAACCATCAATGTTATGTGTAGAACAGTTTGATGACCTTTATATTCTACCACGAGGACCATTAATGTTATGTGTAGAACAGTTTGATGACCTTTATATTCTCCCACGAGGACCATTAATGTTATGTGTAGAACAGTTTGATAACCTTTATATTCTCCCACGAGAACCATCAATGTTATGTGTAGAACAGTTTGATGACCTTTATATTCTCCCACGAGAACCATCAATGTTATGTGTAGAACAGTTTGATGACCTTTATATTCTCCCACGAGGACCATTAATGTTATGTGTAGAACAGTTTGATGACCTTTATATTCTACCACGAGAACCATCAATGTTATGTGTAGAACAGTTTGATGGTCTTTATATTCTCCCACGAGGACCATTAATGTTATGTGTAGAACAGTTTGATGACCTTTATATTCTCCCACGAGAACCATCAATGTTATGTGTAGAACAGTTTGATGACCTTTATATTCTACCACGAGGACCATTAATGTTATGTGTAGAACAGTTTGATGACCTTTATATTCTCCCACGAGGACCATTAATGTTATGTGTAGAACAGTTTGATGACCTTTATATTCTCCCACGAGGACCATTAATGTTATGTGTAGAACAGTTTGATGACCTTTATATTCTCCCACGAGAACCATCAATTTTATGTGTAGAACAGTTTGATGACCTTTATATTCTCCCACGAGGACCATTAATGTTATGTGTAGAACAGTTTGATGACCTTTATATTCTCCCACGAGAACCATCAATGTTATGTGTAGAACAGTTTGATGACCTTTATATTCTCCCACGAGAACCATCAATGTTATGTGTAGAACAGTTTGATGACCTTTATATTCTACCACGAGGACCATCAATGTTATGTGTAGAACAGTTTGATGACCTTTATATTCTACCACGAGAACCATCAATGTTATGTGTAGAACAGTTTGATGACCTTTATATTCTACCACGAGAACCATCAATGTTATGTGTAGAACAGTTTGATGACCTTTATATTCTCCCACGAGGGCCATTAATGTTATGTGTAGAACAGTTTGATGACGTTTATATTCTCCCACGAGAACCATCAATGTTATGTGTAGAACAGTTTGATGACCTTTATATTCTAGTCTCCCACGAGGACCATTAATGTTATGTGTAGAACAGTTTGATGACCGTTATATTCTCCCACGAGAACCATCAATGTTATGTGTAGAACAGTTTGATGACCTTTATATTCTCCCACGATGACCATTAATGTTATGTGTAGAACAGTTTGATGACCTTTATATTCTCTCACGAGAACCATCAATGTTATGTGTAGAACAGTTTGATGACCTTTATATTCTCCCACGAGAACCATCAATGTTATGTGTAGAACAGTTTGATGACCTTTATATTCGCCCACGAGGACCATTAATGTTATGTGTAGAACAGTTTGATGACCGTTATATTCTACCACGAGAACCATTAATGTTATGTGTAGAACAGTTTGATGACCTTTATATTCTACCACTAGGACCATTAATGTTATGTGTAGAACAGTTTGATGACCTTTATATTCTCCCACGAGGACCATTAATGTTATGTGTAGAACAGTTTGATGACCTTTATATTCTCCCACGAGAACCATCAATGTTATGTGTAGAACAGTTTGATGACCTTTATATTCTCCCACGAGGACCATTAATGTTATGTGTAGAACAGTTTGATGGTCTTTATATTCTCCCACGAGGACCATTAATGTTATGTGTAGAACAGTTTGATAACATTTATATTCTCCCACGAGGACCATTAATGTTATGTGTAGAACAGTTTGATGACCTTTATATTCTCCCAGGAGAACCATCAATTTTATGTGTAGAACAGTTTGATGACCTTTATATTCTCCCACGAGGACCATTAATGTTATGTGTAGAACAGTTTGATGACCTTTATATTCTCCCACGAGAACCATGAATGTTATGTGTAGAACAGTTTGATGACCTTTATATTCTTCCACGAGAACCATCAATGTTATGTGTAGAACAGTTTGATGACCTTTATATTCTCCCACGAGGACCATCAATGTTATGTGTAGAACAGTTTGATGACCTTTATATTCTACCACGAGAACCATAAATGTTATGTGTAGAACAGTTTGATGACCTTTATATTCTACCACGAGAACCATCAATGTTATGTGTAGAACAGTTTCATGACCTTTATATTCTCCCACGAGGACCATTAATGTTATGTGTAGAACAGTTTGATGACCTTTATATTCTCCCACGAGAACCATCAATGTTATGTGTAGAACAGTTTGATGACCTTTATATTCTAGTCTCCCACGAGGACCATTAATGTTATGTGTAGAACAGTTTGATGACCTTTATATTCTCCCACGAGAACCATCAATGTTATGTGTAGAACAGTTTGATGACCTTTATATTCTCCCACGAGGACCATTAATGTTATGTGTAGAACAGTTTGATGACCTTTATATTCTCCCACGAGAACCATCAATGTTATGTGTAGAACAGTTTGATGACCTTTATATTCTCCCACGAGAACCATCAATGTTATGTGTAGAACAGTTTGATGACCTTTATATTCTACCACGAGGACCATTAATGTTATGTGTAGAACAGTTTGATGACCTTTATATTCTCCCACGAGGACCATTAATGTTATGTGTAGAACAGTTTGATAACCTTTATATTCTCCCACGAGAACCATCAATGTTATGTGTAGAACAGTTTGATGACCTTTATATTCTCCCACGAGAACCATCAATGTTATGTGTAGAACAGTTTGATGACCTTTATATTCTCCCACGAGGACCATTAATGTTATGTGTAGAACAGTTTGATGACCTTTATATTCTACCACGAGAACCATCAATGTTATGTGTAGAACAGTTCGATGGTCTTTATATTCTCCCACGAGGACCATTAATGTTATGTGTAGAACAGTTTGATGACCTTTATATTCTACCACGAGAACCATCAATGTTATGTGTAGAACAGTTTGATGACCTTTATATTCTACCACGAGGACCATTAATGTTATGTGTAGAACAGTTTGATGACCTTTATATTCTCCCACGAGGACCATTAATTTTATGTGTAGAACAGTTTGATGACCTTTATATTCTCCCACGAGGACCATTAATGTTATGTGTAGAACAGTTTGATGACCTTTATATTCTCCCACGAGAACCATCAATGTTATGTGTAGAACAGTTTGATGACCTTTATATTCTACCACGAGGACCATCAATGTTATGTGTAGAACAGTTTGATGACATTTATATTCTACCACGAGAACCATCAATGTTATGTGTAGAACAGTTTGATGACCTTTATATTCTACCACGAGAACCATCAATGTTATGTGTAGAACAGTTTGATGACCTTTATATTCTCCTACGAGGACCATTAATGTTATGTGTAGAACAGTTTGATGACCTTTATATTCTCCCACGAGAACCATCAATGTTATGTGTAGAACAGTTTGATGACCTTTATATTCTCCCACGAGGACCATTAATGTTATGTGTAGAACAGTTTGATGACCTTTATATTCTCCCACGAGAACCATCAATGTTATGTGTAGAACAGTTTGATGACCTTTATATTCTAGTCTTCCACGAGGACCATTAATGTTATGTGTAGAACAGTTTGATGACCTTTATATTCTCCCACGAGAACCATCAATGTTATGTGTAGAACAGTTTGATGACCTTTATATTCTCCCACGAGAACCATCAATGTTATGTGTAGAACAGTTTGATGACCTTTATATTCTACCACGAGGACCATTAATGTTATGTGTAGAACAGTTTGATAACCTTTATATTCTCCCACGAGGACCATTAATGTTAAGTGTAGAACAGTTTGATGACCTTTATATTCTCCCACGAGGACCATTAATGTTATGTGTAGAACAGTTTGATAACCTTTATATTCTCCCACGAGAACCATCAATGTTATGTGTAGAACAGTTTGATGACCTTTATATTCTCCCACGAGAACCATCAATGTTATGTGTAGAACAGTTTGATGACCTTTATATTCTCCCACGAGGACCATTAATGTTATGTGTAGAACAGTTTGATGACCTTTATATTCTCCCACGAGAACCATCAATGTTATGTGTAGAACAGTTTGATGACCTTTATATTCTCCCACGAGGACCATTAATGTTATGTGTAGAACAGTTTGATGACCTTTATATTCTCCCACGAGAACCATCAATGTTATGTGTAGAACAGTTTGATGACCTTTATATTCTCCCACGAGGACCATTAATGTTATGTGTAGAACAGTTTGATGACCTTTATATTCTCCCACGAGGACCATTAATGTTATGTGTAGAACAGTTTGATGACCTTTATATTCTCCCACGAGGACCATTAATGTTATGTGTAGAACAGTTTGATGACCTTTATATTCTCCCACGAGGACCATTAATGTTATGTGTAGAACAGTTTGATGACCTTTATATTCTCCCACGAGGACCATTAATGTTATGTGTAGAACAGTTTGATGACCTTTATATTCTCCCACGAGGACCATTAATGTTATGTGTAGAACAGTTTGATGACCTTTATATTCTCCCACGAGGACCATTAATGTTATGTGTAGAACAGTTTGATGACCTTTATATTCTACCACGAGGACCATTAATGTTATGTGTAGAACAGTTTGATGACCTTTATATTCTCCCACGAGAACCATCAATGTTATGTATAGAACAGTTTGATGACCTTTATATTCTACCACGAGGACCATTAATGTCCGAGTGTATTTGATACTAAATCTATTAGAAGTATTAGTTATGATCTTTTTTGTTTAAAGTGTAATGGTCTTTATCAACATATTCTACCTGCCTAGCTATTAGTCAGTTAACTACGAGCATTCATTGACCTTGCTATTGTATTGTCCATGTTCATGTTGTCATTCATTTTTGTGATAGTATGTGTTCTTTGTGAATGGAAGCGAATATGCGCATGTTTTTCATCGTTTGCTAATATATGTATTGCCGTTGGAAATCCAGTTATGAAGATGGGAATGACGGGTCCTGGATTTCCCACGCCATATGTCATGGTATTTTTGTGTTCTGTGAGTTCAGTTCGTTTTGTTGATATTGGTGGAATTGATGACCATCACTGTTTATACATTCTTTTCATAATTAAATAAAAGAAAATGACAACCCCATATACGTAGAACGTATGCCATATGTTTGTATTTTAGTATATACCAATTGCTTTTAAAAATTTCAAAATTGTGTCGTCTGTGACATTTCTAAGCACACCAGGTAAAGTGTTGACGTTGTTAAATATCTGGCAAAAAACAGAAACATCTACATAGTCGATTAAGATATGTTTCATTGAATAATTGGAATAACACGGAATACATTCCGGTGGTTCATCAAATAACAGTCTAATTTAATCATATAGTTACGTAAAGTACATTTATTTCCATATGGTATGGATATTTTTGCCGTGGTTAAACGGCCTAGTATAATTTAGGAATTAAGAGGTTCTGAATGGTACGATGTTACATATTTGTATTCAGCAGCATGAAAAACACACAATATTATGCTCATTAGTAAGCTGAAATACAAGCGTTCACATTGTTAATCGTGTAACTAACAGTGAATGCCACCATGACTTGGTTGACCGTTATAGAATATCTGTGTCACAAATGGCCACGGATATGTTTCACTTCCTGGTCCTTTCCTCGTTCTTGACTTATCACCGGCTTTGTAACTAGATTAACACGACGGGTGTAACTAGTGGAACAGGAACTGTTCACTCTTCCGGAGCACCTGAGTTTACCCCCGGTTATTAGTGGGTTTCGTGTTACTCGATCTTTGGTTTTATATGTATGTTTTGATAATCATTGTTTTTCCCTTTGTTTATTTTCTTTTGGGCATTGTGTTGTCTGTTCTTCTTCGATATACGGATTCTGATTAACCCTTTGCTATCTTCAAACTCTTCTTAAGATTAGATGATATCTTCTGGTAGTTTTCTGTCATTGGAAAGACACAGAAATCCGGTAATTGTATAAAGACGATCTTAAAACATTTTACTATATTTTACCATCATATTACACTAGTTTAGGAAGCTGGGATTCTTGAAAAATATGATTTATTTAACGTCTGTCCTGGTAATTGAAAAGGTTCTAAAACAATGTAATCACTGTGTAATCTAAGCTTTAGTATGCGGGGGAAGCAGTGATGTGATTACTTAAAAATGTGGAATTACAATGAGAACGTGTAATTCATCTTTTTTTTATCATTCGCGTTGCAACTCAGTTGTCCCTTTGTGTCACATTCCAAAGATGGATATCCATTTTGATGAAGGAAAAATGTTGGTTTGTATACATTGTGTCTTGCATTCCAAGTTGATAAATAATAAGATTATTTAACGTTTTGCTGTTCAGCGACAAGACCACATCTAAATATGGAAAAGTGAAATTCAAGAATCAAGGATGAGGCTAATATCTTCTTCCGGGAACTCATGGATATATGATCAATAAACGTTAGAGAAAACCGAAGGGCCAATCAAGAATGGACAATCTAGAGATAGTGGCAACATTTGGTATGCAAAATACAGAACGAAGAAAAACAAAACAAAAAACACAACAGAAAAAACTAAAAATATGAACAGCATCGACCCCATCTTGAACCGAGGGTAGAGCCCAGGTACTCACGAAGGGTAAGCAGTTACTGCTTCTTATAAATGTTTCATATGATTATCAAAACAAGGCGCCAAATATGGATACACTGTTGTTACCAATTTGAAAGATGTAAAACTTCGACTACTGAACATAACAAGCGTGTAGCAGTTTTTATTATAACAATTAAATAGTACTATTTATTCAAATGCTTTGATACACAAGCCCAAACTGTTTGTGAAGTTTTTTTTTATCTCAGAAATTAACATTTTAGAAAATGATCCACCAGTCTTACGAATTAATGTTTATCTAAACCACAACTAAATATGCATAGTATAAATTGGGTGTTCCTATGTCCTTTAAAGACTTTGTTTAACGTTCTTTCAATAGTGAATGAGGTATGAAAACGAGTAGCAAAATCGTCGCCAGACAGACTTAAATGAATGAGGTATATCTTAAAAGCTGATGTAAATGTTTAAATATTTATTTAAAGTTCACATCTTATTCACACCACTGGTGACACTATTTTTGAAGTTGCTGACATCACATAATTAAGAACCTTCCATGTAGGTTTGATATAAAACGGACAAAATTAGCCTTATAAAGTAACATTGAGTGTATGCATGCACTAAAATAATGGATATATTTATGATTGTTTGCAGGATTTTCTCCCTTGTTAGATATCTATTTGTACATTATACTCCCAGATGTAATATTTAAAAAGAGTTTGAAGATACCAAAGGGGTAATCAGAATCCGTATATCTAAGATACCAAAGGGGTAATCAGAATCCTGAAGATACCAAAGGGAGGTAATCAGAATCCGTATATCGAAGAAGAACAGACAACACAATGGCTAAAAGAAAAAGTACGAAAGATACATCAAGCGTCATTAGCAACATTTGGCAGCTTATTGTTTTTTGTATGTTTTGTATTAATATGAAACAGGCACGGCCATGAATGCTCGCGAATCTGAAAATTATCTGGCAATTTCATACTCTATCAGACGAAAATTAGCCGACGGCTAACTCTGAAAAGGTAGGTTTCCGGTCAACATTGTACTTTTATCTAATATTTTAACAAAAATATTTTTATATCGTCTGATAGAGTATTAAATTGTCTTTAAGAATATCTAAACGGTTTTTCACCGGGGTCTTTGAATTTTGATACATTTGAGATCAAAGTCAAAATTTTGTCCATTGTCCGTTCTCATTTTTGACACTTCCGGTCAACTTTTAAGTACCTATATAATAAAATATTTTATCATTTATTTCTTTAACAGATAGATCTTAACAATAGCTTTTAGAATCCGTTTAGATTTTTATCCTAGGTTGAGTACTTTTCAAGATAAGACCTTTCAAAGTACCCATTTTGGGCTTACTTCCGTGTTTTACCTCTTCCGCGTTTTAGATCTTCCCGTTTTCGTATCCGCTACCGAACATGGTTCATCCGCTGGAAGCAAAATCTCAAAAGTTAGCTTCCGCGTAGAAGCAAATATTCTTGTCAGCATGTCAGAAGAGATTTAATAATTAAAAAAATATCAATATCAGTAAAACAAGCTAACAAAATGACTTGTATTACACACGGGTTCCGGTTTTCAGTGGTATCGTACGTACGAGAGAGGGTACGAGACTTCTGGATCACATTTGCGCTTTATATTAAGAAGATCTTCATTAGTGGAGTGTGTTAGTGTGTTACACGGAACGTGTTTACAAAGCGTCGAATTTGTTTTTATTCAACAGTATCGTGCAGTCATGTTTGTCAAAAAATCCTAAGTACACATTTTATACCACAATGAGCTCGCTTACGCTCGCATATAATAATGATCATTACATGTATTATTATTTCATTCTTTCTTTCGTCCACAGCCTCCCGCATACACCGTTAGTCAGAATTACTTGAGGTTAAAACAGTGTGTATGTTAGAGTTGGAGTAAGTGCATTGATGTTTAATGCCAAATGAGCAACTGTTCAGCTATATCATAGCGAGAACGTTACATTTCAATGAAGTTATGATGATGTCCGCTTTGTACTAGACCACACGCGTAGTTATATTTTTATCGTGCTAGCTCACCGCAACAACAGTCGGCATGTAGACATGTCGCACCACTCGGACACATTATCCTGTTTCCATGCCAACCAGTCTTTGCACTTACTCCTATATGATGCGTGCAAATACCTATTGCATAGTCTTTGGTAAGACCCAACCGGGGCTATATATAGTTTTCATTGACAGCAAATTCCAACAACTTAAAAATATTCCTGTTTATAAATCTTTTAATTGGGCATACAATGTTTGACAGCAGGGACATGTTCAAGTGATTTAAGTGAATCGATGTTTGCTTTGTATATGTGGATGTATGTCTTATCAATACAACATGTTATTCTTGACTCCGTTTTAGGAAAGTAATCTAGTGTATCAAACAGTGTACACGTAATCTGAAGAGTGAATTATTGATTGTTGTTAGTGTACCCATAATCTGAAGAGTGAGTGATTGATTGTTGTTTAACGCTAAGTGAGTTATGTTTTGTCATGATCGAACTAGCACACTCTCTCACGGCTAACTACATGCATAAAATGTAAATCGTTAGTTGACGACAGATGTCGAATGCATTTTCAAAGTTATAAACTAACTCACATAATAAAATTTAAAAAGACATAAAAATAAAGTCAAGAAGGATTTTTCAATGTCACCATTTGATGTTAAAAGTTCCCAGATATCGCTACGGGTATGAAATAGGGATGGAGATACAAGTTCAGTTACCTCAGGACACTTACAACATTGCAAATAATAATATCATTAATCGTATCGATAATTAGGGTATTTATGTAATGTCTCAACATAAATAATAATAAAAAAATATATGAAGCAAAAATAAAAGACACACGTGGCAGCGCTCTCTGTTGAAACCTTAACGATAGATGCAGAATAACGATGTTTCAGTCAAATTTTTATTTCTTATTTTCATTTCTCATCTTTGACGGTTTATATACTTTTCTGCATTTTGGAAGCTTCTGATAATAACGTATTGTCCATATTCAAAATCGATTAAATTAGTATGGTTTAAAATTACAACTTCGTATTCCATGATTATCTTCATTTAAATCAAAAAAGGTTTTATCACGATTTTTTATGCACGTAGGCTAAAATTTTATTTTGGGAAGGAAGGGAAATTATCTTTTTGATAAAAACGGGAATAACCTATTTTGCATAAAATGTATTTATAAGAAAAGACTTATTTTAAACTCAATAAATTTGTCAATTTGTTGTTCCTCCTTTCAACACAGACACATATCTACGCCTAGAGTCTAGGTAAATCTAAACTGCATTCCGACCCCATGATTTCATCAGATTAACATATTGAATGCCTCTTTAAGCTATGAATCCCTAAAAGCTTGTAATTACAATGTAACATTTAAAACATGATAAACCAGGAAGTTTTTATGTTTAAATACATCCTTTGTAATCGTTTTGAATACACCCTATGTAATCTGGTTAGCCATTGAATTTTAGTTTAAACATGTTATTTATCTTTGAATTCGATCATATATAGAAATATGAGTCACGTTCGCTTACATTTTACAACATATTTTGTAATGTTTTATGCTTTGATACAAATATCCATTCGCGTATGTGACTTACGGGAAAATGTAGCGTTTTCCCGAAAAATGATAACGACCCAACTTTAAACTTATTTTTCTTTTTTAATGATTTTCTATTCTTCAAAAAATGGTTTTAACATTTTTTTCATGCGTGGACACACGTATATCTTATTGCAACAGTAATATGGTATGCAAACACGAGTGGTGAACAACCACAGTCTTTATAAGAACAAGGACTATAAAGTTCATCGGTTAAATCGTCGTAAAAGTCGTAATATACAGACAATATTGCCATATAAGACAAAATTCGTTTAACACCAAGATGACGCCATTGTACGATATATTTTTTAAATACGATCATTTGGAAACATGTTTTAAATTTCTTCTTGCTCATCAAACCACGGAGGCATATAAAAACTAATGTTTGCCTGTGTTCCCTCCATTAATATACACCCAGATTTTGCTTCAGCCTCAGATCTATAATCCTCCATTACTCATATGACTATGCAAGAAAAAAATCTACTTTATTTTCCAATCTTTTGACTAAGAAACACGCCTTGTACACTGAATTATATATCTTTTTGGGGTTTTCTTATTTCCTAACTAAAGTAAACTGCATACATAGATGCAGGTGATATTAGATGGACCTTGGAACACACACTAAACATAATGGTCACCAATACTGGACATTTTTAAACAGGCATGCACAAAATGTAGCGATGCATATAGTACTGCAAATTATTTCTGTAGGCCTTCTAGTTTTCGAGTTTAATGTACCGAGATAACATACGGCTAAGAAAGGCGGCTTTTAATGCGGAAATTTTAGTTTGTTTAACTTGTTATTATTTTCGACTGTTTGTAATACACAAAGCGAACCCTTGGGATACGATATTTTCCGGTTTTTACTGGTATTTTGTAAATAACTGATTTGTTTTTATTTTTCGGTTTTCTTTGTTTTTATTTTGTTAGAGAAATAGAGAGTTGGTATTAAGTTGATTTTGTTTCAAAATGTGATCAGTTCTGAGCTACGGAGTTTTACACAAATTTTGTGTACATATTGAATTTGTTAATTTGTGTTCTTCATATATTATATTGGTTATTAGTTTTGACAACCAAGTTTGTTAAGATATTATGGCTAGTTTTGAGAGTCCAGTAAAACTCGATCCCTCTAACCCCAAAAAGAAAAGAGAAAACATTTCATGGGACAAATGCATCGTTTGTCAACGCGTTTCACTTGAGCAGACAGTAAATATGAGAGATGTTGGAAAGAGCAGTTTTGTAGAGGCAATGTCTACACGCAAAGATTCCGTTTTTGAGAAAGTGATTCAAGAATTGACTTGCCTCGAAAACGTATATTCTACCGATGTGAAGATATTTATCATCCATCTTGTTATCGATCTTATACGAGTAAACGAAATTGTCGAGTGTCTAAAGTTGAGCATAATCTGACGGATTCAGCTGAATATCCTTATGACAAACAATATGAAAATAAGCTTAATATTGTTCACACTAGCTCGCTATTACCAACTGTCGCTGTGGATATTAACACATGTTTCTTATGTAAAAAGACATTTAAAAAGGACAGAACGCTGCACAAAATGGAATCATGCGACCGCGTAAAGAAAATAGCGAAATGTACTGAAGAAAGTAATGATTTATCAATGATGAAAATCATTGAAAGTGATAGTTTTATTGAACGTGCTGTTTATCATAATGAAAGCGTAACAAATTATTTACTGAAGTTGAAACCGGCGAAAACGAGTAAAAACAACGATGAAAGTGTTCATGACATTGCTTTTAGTTCTCTCGTTTCTAGTATTCACGACGACCTGTTTCTGCACAAGAAAGCATTTCTTATATCGTATTTACTAGACAAATATCGATCATTTTTGCCTAATGACGTGCCAGATACCTACCCTTCAGCAAAACTTCAAGCAAAATTATTGGGTCACTTTGGTGACAGAATTACAATTCAGCCACAGCGCGGTCAAGGCATGTCAAATATCATATTCAGCTCGTGCTTAACAATAGGTGATGCCATTGCTGCAGCGAGTAAGTTAAAATCAATGTTAAGGCTGACTGAGATAGAACATGAGTTGGTCACATAAACTTCTCAAGAGAGTCAAGAACACATACTTCATTCAGCTGCAAGTATTTTAAGACATGATATTCAGAGTTTTGTTATCAACAACGAAGATTATCCAAATGCAAACGAAGTTTCACTTGCCATTTCGGTCGAAAAATACCTCAATCACTTCTTATCTGTTGGCTAATAGATGAAAAGGCATACAAAGCTGCATCTGAACCGTATACTGTACCAATCGATAAAATCAGAAAGATTCTTGGAATTACAGAGTCGATAGTTTCGCTTTCCAAGCATACTTTTACCCCTTTCCATCTAGGGTTGGCTGTACAGTTGCATCACGAATTTGGTTCACGAGGATTGGTTGACAACTTGAATTCTCACGGTTTCTGTGCTTCCTATTCAGAGGTGAGACGATTCCTTACAAGTGTTGCTTTGAAAGAGGAAGACAGCATCAACGAGGGCGTTTATGTCCCAGATGGCATTGTTCCTGTCTGTCAAGGTGGATGTTTCATACAAGAGGGTGCTGACAATATAGATATCAATACAGAGACAATAGATGGCAAGGACACTTTCCATTCTATAGCAAGGATAGTCTTTCAAGCATGCCCATCACATATAGACTCATGTATGCGACAGGTGTCTATCAAAAAGAGCAACGATAGAACCTTTCAGATGACTAATGATGCTTCTTCACAAACGTCATGCCTACCGTTCTCAAAGCCAAATGTACGAGGAATTTCAAAACGTTTTCCCAAAGCTTTTGAAATAATTTCAAATTGTGCCGGACAAATGGAAAACGCTTCTGAAATTCCTTGGGTTATTTTGAGATCACTTTCAAGAGATATTGAAAATTTTTCAATGTCTGTAACTGATGTCGAATGTCAAGTTATACCATGTTGGACTGGATATAGCCGTTCTCTTTCGGAATACAGACCTGAGTATTTTATTGTGTCGTATGCTCCAATAGTAGACGAAAAGCCAAGTGACATGTCAACGGTATATACAACCATGCGTAGGTGTCAAGAAATGACAAATTCTTTAGGACAAGCATATTCTATCCAAACATTCGACCAACAACTATATGTGATCGCGAAACAGGTTGAATGGGCTAAACAGGACACATTTAAAACTCATATTCTCCGGTTAGGAGGCTTTCATGCAATGTCGTGCTTTGTTGCGTCAATTGGTAAACTTTGGGGTGATGGTAGATTGAAAGATCTGTTGATTGAATCTTCCGTGTATGCAGCTGGAACAGTTGAGCAGATGATGACCGGCAAGCAATTTAATCGTGTTGTACGGGCATTGACATTAGTATATGAAGCCTTATCCTGACTGTGGCTATCAGCTTTCTTTGAGAAGATGATATTTTAACAGCACTTAAAGACAAGTTGTCTCCTGTCTTGTCGCAGGCTATTTTTTCCTTTAGAGACAAACAATGTCCTAGTACCTATTTAGACAATTCTATTACTATTCTTAAGGAGTTTCTTGCACCACATCTAGAGGAATTCAGACAATGGGGTTGTGGTGCATCTCCCACTTTCAAATATTGGGACATGTTTTTACGTGCCCTTGAAATCATGCTTCAAAATGTTCGATCGAAGCGGGAGGGTATATGGAAAATGCACTTAACATCGACTGCATCTATGTTGCCCTATATGTTTATTACTAACAGGGTAAACTATTCACGCTGGTTATCCGTGTACCTATTGGACATGCATTTCTTACCTCCTGATGTACGAGCTGCATTTGAATCAGGGCAGTTTGCCATACGCCAAAAACCGGGTAAGTTTAATGGAGTTTGGTCTGATATGGCTACAGAAAAAACAGTCATCAGAGACTCAAAATGTCGTGGCGGTATTATTGGTATTACAAGGAAAAAGGCGGCTCTTATCAGATGGTCCCTTACCAGGCGTTCTTGCAGAATTTACTGGAGAAATGAGAATTAGATCTGGAACAGTTGCTATCGATGAAAGCTTTGACGACGAAAGAAAACCAGCAGCTTTAAAACGAGACGAAAATCATGTTAATCTTATGAATGAACATGTCAAACAAAGAATGACCAATCCATTTGATGTTGCATCTCATCCAAAGTCATTTGTTAACATTTTTCTACTGGCTTGCATGCACCTACAGAAATCGAAGTCGCATTGACAAACGCGTTTGACAATGGTATCAAAATGGTCAAGGCTTTCATAAATGGAACACTAACTGAAGGAAACAATGCAGACTTCTACAGCCCAATATCAAGATCAAGATTGAAAACATTCACAGACTTAATCAAAATGTCAAAGCTAAAATGTAGATCAGGTGAGATACTTAATGTACATATAAGTCCGGAACTTGTATTTCGTCGTGCGTTAGTTTTTGCTGGTTGTCGGGAAGATGTTACTATAGAGAAGATTCTTTCCTTTCCGATCGGACCTGTTCCAATCTCAATATTCCACGAAGACGGAACAATGAGGAAAACGTCAAAGGCTGATTTGAGCCATCAGCTGGAAAGCGAGGCTACATCACGACCTCAACTCGAACCATTTGATCGTTCACATTCCGTCATTATACGAGATGGAATGACTTTGATACAAGCACTGAATGTCAAATCATTAAATATCTTTGGTGATTTGGCATTGCATCTCACTCAAATACAAAAGTCTTGCTTTTCAAAAGCTGGTACAGTTGTTGATGTCTACGACAGGTACAATGAAAAAAAATCCATAAAATCTGCGGAGAGAACACGACGAACAGGGTCACTTTCATCACAAAAAGTATTTCAGGCAATAGAGGGGCGTTTGATACCTGACTGGAAACGGTTTTTGGGTGTAGATGTAAACAAACAAGCTCTCCTGGCTTTCTTAGGGAAATATACTACTCGTTACTATAGTGAGTTAGGTCATATGCCATATCCAGGCGACAGTCTGTATATTGCTGGACTTTTCACAGACCCAAATGTTGCAAAAAAGATTTCTTCAGTTGGTGTGTCTAGCTGTGCTTATCTTTATTGTTCTCACTAGGAGGCAGATACGAGAATGTTACTCCATGCCATGCACGTTGACAAAGAGTTTGGCAGAAAGAACACGAAGGGTCGTATAATAGTAAAATCCCCTGATACAGATGTTTTCGTACTTTGTGTACATTTTTTTCCATCCATGTCAAATACCAAAGAATTATGGTTTCAAACTGGAACTATTATCAGGACCAAAGACTGTCGACGCTACATACCTGTCCATAATATATGTAGCATGCTTGGGTCAGTTTTATGCAGAGTATTGCCTGCTGCTCATGCACTGACAGGGTATGACACTACATCTTCATTCTTTGGCATTGGGAAGAAAACCATATACAGGGTACTGAAAGACAGCCAGAAAGAGTTCGTTGACTTGAGTCAAATTTCATGTGATGACATCGAAACATCTGTTGCCGTCGGCCGAAAGTTTGTAGCAAGACTCTATGACCCGAAAGTCAGATTTACATGTGATCACGGTGATTTGAATAAGTTGAGGTCACGAATAGCACAGCGAAAGGATGCTAGTTTAGTGAAACTACCACCCTGTGAAGCAACTTTTCGATAACATGTGCTTAGGGTTTCACTTCAAGTCTATATTTGGACATCGTCGTCAATTTCTCAGCCTCCTGTTAAGTCACCGTTGCAATTTGGTTGGGTAAATACAAATGGACTTGTGCCTGTTTATTTGGATGGACAAACGTAATCAAATTTCTTACAGGATTTACTATGTACTTGTAAGGGGAAAACCTTGTGCTCAAAAGGTTGTGTTTGTTTTGAACAAAACCTCTCTTGTACGGAACTCTGTCCCTGTCAAGGAAATGTCTCTTGCAACAACTCCAATACGCACACTTTTACAGACGACAGTGATGAAGAAATTGATACATAATTTTTTTGTTATTAAATATGACTCTAGCTGTTTCCCAATTGTCACTATGGTTTTTGTTCGTGTGGGTGATTTTGACTGAATATTCAACTTATGATTTGGAAAGTGGATTTGTAGAAACTTAAAGATCATGTGTGGGTGTCTCCATTTGTGAGATGTTTACCCTGTTAGGTTTAGTTTTTAATTTTAATTAAGTTTTTGTTTGTTGTGGGTGTTTTTGCCTGATTGTTCAACTTATGGTCTTCCGTGTGATTGGATTGAAGCGTCAGTTTTCTGTGCATCCTTTGCCATTGCATGTGCTTCAATTCCATAATTCTAAAATAAGTCTGCGTCTAGAAATGAATCACGAATTGAATATTGGTCCATTAAAGGCAACTACGGGATATCAAATAGATATTTCATATATATAGTTTCTAGAATTATAGTCATCCTCAGCTTCGCCTCGATTTTTTAGAATTAATTATTTTTTGTTTAATTGTTTCTATGACTTACTCAACCCATCTTCAGCACCGTTAGAGCATCAAACAAATGTTTCCAAGAAGGACGACTGCTAATTGTAAATGTTTGATTGTACACAAAATTCTCGTTATTTATGGTCAACAGGAAGTCGGAAATTAAGGCACTATAACTTAATAACTTACGCATGATAGTTTGAAAATAACTTTGACTTATCAGCTACCAAATTATTGTAGAAAAAATGAAAACACAAAAACCTGTTTGGATGTAGGTACCGTTTAAATTTTGGTTGTTAAATTTTAGGAAAATTAGATAGTTCAAGATTGACGCCATCTTAACATGGGTTGTATAAACATAACGATAAAAATAGACCACAATCGTATCATTTGTAACATTATCGTAAAAATATATCCATTTTGTTTTCGTTTAGCAAAGGATTTTTGAGAAAAAAATAGGCAATTTAATTTTATTGTTATTTTTTTCTGATTTTGAGATTTGACCTTTAACCCTGATTTTAGAAAAACGTGACCATTTCTCATTCGTACGAACACAATTTTCCGATGCTCCCCATTATCCTCTTTCCAACGATATATAATTTAGCTGTATGTTCTCTCGGTACATTAAATCCATCTGAACAGTTTTCCATTTGCAGCACTAATAGTAAGCCATTGTAATGACAAGGGAAAATAATATATGATAGAGGTACTAGAAAGCTCCTGATTATAAAAATAGAACTATTATGATATTCATTTAAAATCTCAGATGTTTATCCAAAAAACAAAACATCTTTCGGTTGACAAGTATCATGCGGACATATTACAGTACTGGTATGTTATAACATTTTCAGTGTCAGAGCAATCGGTCCTTACACGTCCTCATATACTTCCATTCGAAACTCCTCGGATGTTTCAACACTCATCTCTAGCACCGCACGTGATACAATGGAGGACATGGACTTCTTTTAAATCCTTTAGACAAAAGCGGTCAACGTATCACGTACATAGTATAATTATTCCAAAGTCTCCTACTGATTTGGCTTCAAATCAAAGGATATTCCCAGGGTTAACTTAAAAGTTTGTAAATTCATGAGAAACTTTGGTGTCGCTATTTGTTTGTATGCACATCAGACATATTCATACATTCTATAGATTAACGAAGTGTTGATGAGAGCATCGGAATCATCCAATATTTGATGAGTTCACTAACCTCTGTCAATGTCTCAAACTATCCACATTTCTGTCTTGTTTTATTTATAAAAGTACAACGCTATTTTCAATTTTTAAAGCAAATATATACATGAAGATAAGGTGATTCCGTTCTTGGTTCACGAGAAATTTCGCCACTAGAATACTCTTGAACAATATCATGCAACTGTTTATTATTGCCCTTATCCACCCTGGAAAGTACTGTGTCCATGCTCCTGATTTTGATATAGTTAATGGTCCATCTTGACTAAATGATAACAATTGGTAGACTCAAACAAACTGATTTAATACCTTACAGGTGAATACAGCTAGATGTTGTGAGAGTCACTCAATTGTCCACATAGATGTCAGGGTCAATTGAAATTGTGTCGCTCAAATGTCCACTAATGTTGTTGCTCAAATGTCCACAGTGTAAATTTATTTGTTCGCTCAAATGTCCATCGCCCGTTTACTAGGGTATATTTTTCATCTAACAGTGTAAGGATTCATTCTGAATTTTACGTACGATTTCATCGTACACCCTTTTGACTGGTTCCCGGATTTAGTGTTATTACACCTATGATGAAATAATTCATGAAACAATTCGACAATTATTGAAATACATGAAAATAAGTTGAAGATAAATAGATAGATATTTGAAATTTAATCTTAGGACACTAAATTATTGAATAATATACTTAATACATTTGTACATTACCTATTCCTCCCCAATCTGGATGTACTAGATTATTGAACCAACCATCAAATGGAGGGATCTCAGTCTCTGGAGGATCATCATTTGTTTGTCCACCTGTAAGACAATACACATTATTTTATTTTAGGTATTACAAGGAGAACAGTATTGCTCAAACAAGAAAGCCGTTCCAGATTACGCCATTTTTATCTATAACCAATATCAACAACACGAACAATTACCTACAAATACAAATACTACAACATATGACGTTGAAAATCCAGATCCTGGCTGGGAACAGGCATAAAGATGTGGCGGGATTAAGCCGGTTAATACGATCCCAACCCTCTCCTCTTGATAACTGGATATCCAGGTAAAACTTATATCAACAAGCGATCAAAAACAAGAATTCTTTTTTCAATTTTCTTTATCTCAAATGTCATTTTTTTTCAGTTGTTCCATCTTAAAGTAGTTCGAAGTATGTCTGAATTAAAATTGTCATAAATTGATTGATGCATCAATTAAAAGCATCAGTTGTCGGGGTCAGATATCAAATTCCGTGATTTATCGGTCATCTTTAGTTTTTGTGTTCCGTTTAATATCATATCATATCATTAACCCAAGGTTTTTTGCTCATCGTTTTAGTTTTCTGTGTTTGTTTGTTTTTTATTTGGTTTTCCTTCCCTCTAGTACCCAATAATGATTGTATATCTGAATTGCTCTTCCGGTTTTCTCTGATGTTTACTTATAACTAATATACAGTTTGTGACAAGAAAAACAAACATCACATTGTAAATGTGCTATAAGTCTGAAATAATGAGTGAGTCTCCTTTCCTATGTTCTAATAACTGCTTTTCAAAAAATCAATATTTTTTCAACATGGATGAGTTTAGCAAGACTTTATTTTTTTTCACATTATTAGTATCATGATTTTCTAAAGCATACGCAGAAATAATATTTAACAATGTAATATATCATGTTTTTTCATAATCTTTTAATGTAAATATAGGCGTTAGTTTTTCAGTAGGTATTTTTTAATGTTAAAACCTAGAACAATTTCAATAATTTTGAAAATTTTTATTTTCTATTTTCTTCTAATTTTAAGAACATGAATTGACTTAAATTTTATAATAATACTGTAACTTCTGTTTTAATAAACATACTTTTATTAATTTTGAAATTTTCACATTTTCCAATAGATCTAAATTTACTTCATATGTTATTTGGCTTATATATATATATATATATATATATTTATACAGTCCAATTGGTTACTGTACAAATATCCCTCTTTTAATGAAGAATTCAAAGTGTCTGTACTTAAACATGTAGTAAAGCTTTGGAGCTTTGATGGTAAATCCATGTGGTAGTTTACATAATTCTGATCTTATACCCAGATCACACAATTTCTTCTTCCTAGCTTAAAAAATATGCTTAAAAAAATAGGGAAGTAATTTTTTCTTAGATATGTCTACAAATGAAAATCGATCAATGTATTTACTGGGGGAATTTTTAGCCTTATCTCTTTTGCTCTAATTCAGGACAAACAGATATCTATTTCCTTATTATAATCTTTCCAAACTAATCAATATTTTATTTTGATAAAATAAATATGACATTTTCAGATTTTATATAAGATCTGATAGAATTTTAATCCAGTTTTTTTCAACTTCTCTAACTGACCACCAGTTTTACGGTATATCTGGGAACATAGATATATATTTATATACTGGAAACATCATTACGGTAAAGACACGTCTAACCTTGTATACTGACCTGGTTATCATTGGGAAAATCCCCTATGAAAGATATCCACTTAATTTATTTGTTAGGGAAACCTAGATAGCTAATTTGAAAATCAATTTATTAGTTTTTAAACTTTATTTTTGGATAATTTTCCCATAAAATGTGTATCTTCCATTCAGCAATACGCAACAATGGTGGGCATCTATAATTTATGCTCTAACAAAATAGAAACAATTACGCTTGAAAGATCAATCAAATTTTCATCTAATATACGGTTTCGTATAATTACGATGGACAAAAAATAACGACCTTGTAACGGGCTATCCAATGATCATATATAAATATATAAATATGTAAGTCATGTGCACAAGCGTGTGTAGATGGTACATATATGCTTAATATTATAATTTGACAGCAATCTAACTCAGCAATTTTTAGTATATTGTATAGGATAATGAAGAATTTTATTATACAGTCACAGGAAATAAAGTATATTATACAAATGTCTAGAAGCAAGTGACAACCATACAATATATCTGTCCCACTGGATCTCAAAGTTACTAAGGATACTAGGTTAATACTAAATATTACATACGTCTGAAAATTAAACCAAACAGTGTTAGAATTCGATTTTAGAGCTGTCAAATTTTTTCCACTCCCTAATCAAAAGGAGCTTCAATAATCGTAGTGCTACCTTTTCTCGTAAGGCAAATCTTAAAAAATTGACAGCTCTAAAATCTAATTCTAACACTGTTTGGTTTAATTTTCAGACGTATGTATAAATATATGAAAATTAAAACAAACAGTGCTAGAATTAGATTTTAGAGCTGTCAAATTTTTGTTCTTCCCTCGACGAGATTTGAACCCACACCATTGATACACTGCAGCACCATTCGCTTAGCCTTACGTCCAGCGCCCTAGACCACTCGACCACATTAATTGGGGATCAATCAGTTTAACAGTTTAAAAATCAACCAGGGATGAATTCAAGTGTTCAGAAATGGGAAACAGTTCCTGCTCCACTAGTGGCACCAGTCTTGTTAGTCTTGTTAAGCATTCATTTATAAGTGATGACAGAGAAAAATAGGTCGGGATTGTGACTACTAAAAATAGAACATATCCTTGATCATCTGTGATACGTATATTCTGTAACGGACGACCAAATCATGACTTCAACTTGACACCTAGGAACCCTTTGTCAAATGGCTTTCTTGATAGCAGCCACTTTCTATCAAGGAAATTCTGATATGAACCACAAGCTCAAAAATTTCCTGTCAACTAACTGCCATAAACGTCCTACGCAGATGCTGCTGGAATGTTGCTGTATATAAATGGAAAGATGACAATGGAAAGATTGAAATCATCTCTTTTGTCGTAAAATGTCGTTCTTAGCCGGTCTTCATCGTCACTTTATATGTGTAGTTAAGGTATGAAGCAGCCCTATCTGTATATGTGGTGTCAATGGGATACATGCCATCAATATAATCACCAAACTACGCACCTCGGCCTTCACCTGAGTACTCATGCGGAAAAAGAAACCCGTTATATCCAATACGAGCAGCTTCTTTTGTTTCAATAGTACTGTATCCTATACATATACCAAAATCAGGTCAATAGAGGCGCCCATAAGGTTACTATTTTTAATTCAATTTAGTATTTCACTCATAAAATAAAGCTCTAAAATAGTCTCAAAACAAAATTTCCCAGTTTTGGCCCCATTAAATCTATACAAATGCTTTCAATATCCTTGGGAATACTTGGGGAGTGACCTAAAACATTATTCCAATCAAATTAATAACACATCATGTATATAATTATATATATAGTGTATACACAGGCTGTTATTTCTGTATTATAAATGCACTGGCCATCCTATTTTTCCCCACTGGTTTGATTCCTGCTCATTGGTATGGGCAATGCTCATTACATAACCAGAAGCCACAATTAACAAAGGGATTACAGGAGAGATTAGTATTACAGAAAGTTTGCAACACAAGTGAATTAAATGTAAATAAGTTAAATAAATGAAATGCAACATTAAAGTAAAACTTTGTTTAATGAAAAATATTGACAGAATGTCAATAGAAATCTGTAAAGTTAACAAGTTACAATTGTATAACACCCCTGAATAGAAATAGACTGGTCCGAAGGGAAAAGTTTTGAGAATTTACTCAAATAATTTAAAAAAAAGTTGAAAACAAAATCATCGAGTAAAGTGTCATCATCCTGTTTATAATAAGATCCTTTGTCTGATAATTTCAAAGACTCTTTTATCTCTGGGTGCATTTCCTTCTTTCTTTTTGTGGTTCTTCTCCCCCTTCTAGACTTTTTCCTTCATCCATCATTACATAAATTAACCACAATATAAATAGTAACCCGAATAATCCAGTCAGTATATTACGCTCCCGCTGGTGGCTACATTTCTTACATCATAAAAGCATCATATACTACTAAGATTAATTTCCCAAACAACCACACTATTGTTGTCAACAAACTTCATAATAAGTACAAATATTCCTGCTTTTATTAAACTGTAAAGACTTCCCAATTTCAAACGTAGTGGGGGTTATGGTTTTATTTTTACCCTAAGTACTACAGCCAGTGACTCAAAAAATAGTAAAAGGCAGTTAATTCAAACAAATTATTAACAGTTTATCAGTTCATTTAAAAGCTTTATAGAGACATGATATCGTTGAATTAATATGTCAGCGTATATAATGGTACCTGCAAAACAGAGTATATATAAATTCAATGATTATATCTTTACAAGAGAATTTCGTGTTCGTCAACCGTAATAGTCACGTATAAAGGCAAACAAATAACCAAAGTCTCCTTTATTATAATATTTCACGGTGGTGTTCTCTGAGGAATGTACACAAAACACTAATGTAATTCAAATCGATATCAACAAAATCTAGTTGCATTTAAACGTGTATTGTTCACATGGTAAAGGTGTTTCACATTATTCCACACTCATGTCCTACAGACCATGGGGCTGTTAACTGCGCAAGCTTTATTTTACATATCACAATGATAATTTACGTTTCGGGTGTTAGAACTATATTTAGTCCTGTGGCATTCACTTATTAGATCTTGAACCTTTATATTGGAATGTGATTTTGTTTTTCGACAGAGATTCGCACAAAATATGTGGGAAAAATAACCAAAACATATTTGTAGCAGATGATATGCCTTTTACTAAAATTATGTCGGCAAAATCTGACTCAAGTTTCAAAAACAATCATTCATCCCGGAAAATGTAAAATATGAACAATAAGTTAATGTAGCCCTATCTCAGCCAACCCGACTTTAAACAGCAACAATTGCAGCAATCAGTATTTTTTGTCAATAAAACTAGACCACTCAACTTTTTTTCTGGAGTGATATGATTGACCAATTCACTCTTTATTTACTTATTTCATCATAACGATCAACAACAAAAAATAAAATTGTTAAACAATGTTTGTGATTTTTGTTAGACATAGTATTTAATAAATACCATGCTTAGAGTTTATTTAACTAAGAAACTACCTATCTATCAACTCTAGTCAACCGTATGGTAAAATTTAACTGACATTTTTTTGCTTTCAATATCAATTAAAAAAAAATGGAATATGTTGTATTTTCTTGTACCCAAGGCAAAATAAGGGGGGAGGGACAGATATGTTAGATCTTATTTGCTTTTTGAACACTACTCTACTTGCGTGTCTACATCAAGTAAATTCCAACTGTCAAATACATTAGGGAACAAACTACATTTGTATGAAGTGGTATTACAGAATGGAGGTACAAAAACTCGTTTAAATCCCAAATAATAACTAGATTGGTGGTTAGCTTGTAGAAGAATTTCATTTAAAGGATATAAAGGTGTTTCATCATGGAAAATTTTGTGTAATAAAATTAGCTTATTTTTTCTTGACTTGTATAAATAACGAATACCCTCTTTAATTATTTATTACACCCATAACGATCAACCA
The DNA here is from genome assembly GCA_963383655.1 of Bathymodiolus septemdierum. Classification (NCBI taxonomy): domain Eukaryota; kingdom Metazoa; phylum Mollusca; class Bivalvia; order Mytilida; family Modiolidae; genus Bathymodiolus; species Bathymodiolus septemdierum. The sequence goes on along the minus strand of OY726520.1, from coordinate 339,382 downwards.
ATAAAATGGGAAAAAATCAATATACAATAATATTTCGTGATTTATTTTAGATATCGTATGTTTTATAAATGCCATGCTTAAGTGTTTATTTAACCACGAAACTAGGATATCTTCCCACTCTAATCAACTGTATAGTGATTATGATAATAAAAAGAAGTAGGCCCATTATGGCTTGCTTGATAACATTATCATATCTTGATTTGTTGAATAAAAACACGAATCACATTTGACGCAATTTAATAAAAGAACGAAAGAAGAAAAAATGATACATTGTTTTCTATAAGATTAAGAAAAATATATTGTTTTGGTTTCAGTCTTAATTAAAACCGTAGCTTATTTTGTAGGTGAAAAAATACATTTATTATTTTGTTTTAGGCTTGCCTTACACAAAGTTAAATGTAATAATACATTTTATCATGTTGAGTGAAAAAAACATTAAACTTACCACACAAACGAAAAAATAGCAACACACAAAATAATATTTGGTACATCATTTTCCAATGTGTTCCATATTCTGAATGAAGATCAACAAACGTCGGTGACTTTTCTTAATATTTAACATCAGGAAGTATTTTGTAAATCACGTGACTCGTTATTGTTGGGAAAAATCGTGCTTCATTGCGCATAGGAGAATGTCCAAGTAACTCTCCATTCCATAAAAATAATGGAGCCGAGGCCCCGATGTGACCGAATCCCCTAAGTGACCGAGGCACTTTGTTTTTAAGGAATGGAGAGATACGAGGACATTCTCCAGCTTAAAATCCACCCATTGTACTTTAATCAATTTTATTAATTATTAATCTTGTAACAAAAACAAGTCTGTGCATAGTATCTAAAGTACAAAGTATTAAATTGTTTGCCCCTTGTGGGGCCTTAAACGTACAAAGAGAACAATAACTCTCCATTCCTTAAAAATAATGGAGAGTTTTGACAATAGATTTACATCACAGGTGGATATTAACAAAATAGAAGGTCCTTCTTGGGAAAGCACAATGCAATATAATTTTCAGAAATAAATACTTGCAAAACTTATATTTTTTAATGATTTAAACATTGATAATAGATGTATAAGTTTAAAAAGTGCTGTGTTTCTACGTCTTCTTAAATGCTATTTCTACATGCGATTAAAGTTCTAAAGATATAATCAGGCATAACAAATAAATCGACACAATTAGTACATGAACTACAATTAAAGTCACTACAATGGACAATAATTGTATATGTTAAATGCAATTTATTAATTTTAATAAAAGAGAGATAACTCATTTTTTATATAAACAGGATAAAGGGGGGTTTGAATGGAACAGCGTGATTGACAACAGTCCAATTATTGATGTAAATACAGGGAGTAAATTGTAAGGTCTCATTGATTCAGAAATCGACATGTTTGTTAAAAGAATTGTCAAAAATTACATCGAAAACTCTGACCCTTTTAACCCCTTTTTTTCCTTCTGTTTTTCTCCATTATTAGCTATTTTGATACTCATCTTATTGAATGAGCACAGTATCTATATTACGTTTACAGGAGTGATTATCTTTGTTTTAATCATATTATGCATATACACTTAATTATGCTTTTCAATCCGTATCTTTGACATTGCTTGATACAAATATGTCTTGATGTGTTTTTAACGGTGGGCATTATACCTTTCCCCACCTTTGATGTTACTATTGTTATACAGAATGCTTTGGTTTTAATGTCGAAATTATATTCTGAACAATGGTTTTTGTCTCAGTATTGTTTTAATAGTTATTATTCAAAGCCATCTTGGTACCATCAAACAGATTTGCCCCAGTGTGCGGAATAGTAATACAGGCATAAAATATATTTATATATATCAAAACATTTATTTAGCTTTAAATATGTCTACTGCTGTATCAAGAACGATACAAGTGATAAAACTTAATGAGATGAAATGATCCTCTCCACGAAATGAAATCATCTTTTACTCTTTCATCTCTTCTATCAAACTTCTTTGGCTATTATTTGTATGTATGTTTGTTTTGTTTTTGTTTGTATCATCCTTTCAATAAACATTCTTTGTTTTTCATGTTTGATTTCATAATTTGTTTAACACGACGTGAACAATTGTAACAATGACGACGAGAACAAGTTATATTTCGATGAGATGATGACGATCATGATGCCAGCTTTGTAAACGCTTAATTGGAGTTTTATAGTGCTAGCTTCCTGAATTAACAGTCTGTGGATAGACATGTCTCTCCACTCGAACACATTTTCCTGATTCCGAAATGTAATTATCTTTACATACAGTTTGCACATAAGCAAGTACGTGCATTGTTCATGTACGTGCATTGTTCATGTACGTGCATTGTTCAAGTACGTGCATTGTTCAAGTACGTGCATTGTTCAAGTACGTGCATTGTTCATGTACGTGCATTGTTCAAGTACGTGCATTGTTCAAGTACGTGCATTGTTCAAGTACGTGCATTGTTCATGTACGTGCATTGTTCAAGTACGTGCATTGTTCATGTACGTGCATTGTTCAAGTACGTGCATTGTTCAAGTACGTGCATTGTTCAAGTACGTGCATTGTTCATGTACGTGCATTGTTCAAGTACGTGCATTGTTCAAGTACGTGCATTGTTCAAGTACGTGCATTGTTCATGTACGTGCATTGTTCAAGTACGTGCATTGTTCATGTACGTGCATTGTTCAAGTACGTGCATTGTTCAAGTACGTGCATTGTTCAAGTACGTGCATTGTTCATGTACGTGCATTGTTCATGTACGTGCATTGTTCATGTACGTGCATTGTTCAAGTACGTGCATTGTTCAAGTACGTGCATTGTTCATGTACGTGCATTGTTCAAGTACGTGCATTGTTCATGTACGTGCATTGTTCAAGTACGTGCATTGTTCAAGTACGTGCATTGTTCATGTACGTGCATTGTTCAAGTACGTGCATTGTTCATGTACGTGCATTGTTCAAGTACGTGCATTGTTCAAGTACGTGCATTGTTCATGTACGTGCATTGTTCATGTACGTGCATTGTTCAAGTACGTGCATTGTTCAAGTACGTGCATTGTTCATGTACGTGCATTGTTCAAGTACGTGCATTGTTCAAGTACGTGCATTGTTCATGTACGTGCATTGTTCAAGTACGTGCATTGTTCATGTACGTGCATTGTTCAAGTACGTGCATTGTTCATGTACGTGCATTGTTCAAGTACGTGCATTGTTCAAGTACGTGCATTGTTCAAGTACGTGCATTGTTCATGTACGTGCATTGTTCAAGTACGTGCATTGTTCAAGTACGTGCATTGTTCATGTACGTGCATTGTTCAAGTACGTGCATTGTTCATGTACGTGCATTGTTCAAGTACGTGCATTGTTCATGTACGTGCATTGTTCATGTACGTGCATTGTTCATGTACGTGCATTGTTCAAGTACGTGCATTGTTCAAGTACGTGCATTGTTCAAGTACGTGCATTGTTCATGTACGTGCATTCTTCATGTACGTGCATTGTTCATGTACGTGCATTGTTCAAGTACGTGCATTCTTCATGTACGTGCATTGTTCATGTACGTGCATTGTTCATGTACGTGCATTGTTCAAGTACGTGCATTGTTCAAGTACGTGCATTGTTCAAGTACGTGCATTGTTCATGTACGTGCATTGTTCAAGTACGTGCATTGTTCAAGTACGTGCATTGTTCATGTACGTGCATTGTTCAAGTACGTGCATTGTTCATGTACGTGCATTGTTCAAGTACGTGCATTGTTCAAGTACGTGCATTGTTCATGTACGTGCATTGTTCAAGTACGTGCATTGTTCAAGTACGTGCATTGTTCATGTACGTGCATTGTTCAAGTACGTGCATTGTTCAAGTACGTGCATTGTTCATGTACGTGCATTGTTCAAGTACGTGCATTGTTCATGTACGTGCATTGTTCAAGTACGTGCATTGTTCAAGTACGTGCATTGTTCATGTACGTGCATTGTTCATGTACGTGCATTGTTCAAGTACGTGCATTGTTCAAGTACGTGCATTGTTCATGTACGTGCATTGTTCAAGTACGTGCATTGTTCAAGTACGTGCATTGTTCATGTACGTGCATTGTTCAAGTACGTGCATTGTTCATGTACGTGCATTGTTCAAGTACGTGCATTGTTCATGTACGTGCATTGTTCAAGTACGTGCATTGTTCAAGTACGTGCATTGTTCAAGTACGTGCATTGTTCATGTACGTGCATTGTTCAAGTACGTGCATTGTTCAAGTACGTGCATTGTTCATGTACGTGCATTGTTCAAGTACGTGCATTGTTCATGTACGTGCATTGTTCAAGTACGTGCATTGTTCATGTACGTGCATTGTTCATGTACGTGCATTGTTCATGTACGTGCATTGTACAAGTACGTGCATTGTTCAAGTACGTGCATTGTTCAAGTACGTGCATTGTTCATGTACGTGCATTGTTCATGTACGTGCATTGTTCATGTACGTGCATTGTTCAAGTACGTGCATTCTTCATGTACGTGCATTGTTCATGTACGTGCATTGTTCATGTACGTGCATTGTTCAAGTACGTGCATTGTTCAAGTACGTGCATTGTTCATGTACGTGCATTGTTCAAGTACGTGCATTGTTCATGTACGTGCATTGTTCAAGTACGTGCATTGTTCATGTACGTGCATTGTTCAAGTACGTGCATTGTTCAAGTACGTGCATTGTTCATGTACGTGCATTGTTCATGTACGTGCATTGTTCAAGTACGTGCATTGTTCAAGTACGTGCATTGTTCATGTACGTGCATTGTTCAAGTACGTGCATTGTTCAAGTACGTGCATTCTTCATGTACGTGCATTGTTCATGTACGTGCATTGTTCATGTACGTGCATTGTTCAAGTACGTGCATTGTTCAAGTACGTGCATTGTTCAAGTACGTGCATTGTTCAAGTACGTGCATTGTTCAAGTACGTGCATTGTTCATGTACGTGCATTGTTCATGTACGTGCATTGTTCATGTACGTGCATTGTTCAAGTACGTGCATTGTTCAAGTACGTGCATTGTTCAAGTACGTGCATTGTTCATGTACGTGCATTGTTCATGTACGTGCATTGTTCAAGTACGTGCATTGTTCATGTACGTGCATTGTTCAAGTACGTGCATTGTTCAAGTACGTGCATTGTTCAAGTACGTGCATTGTTCATGTACGTGCATTGTTCAAGTACGTGCATTGTTCATGTACGTGCATTGTTCATGTACGTGCATTGTTCATATACGTGCATTGTTCAAGTACGTGCATTGTTCATGTACGTGCATTGTTCAAGTACGTGCATTGTTCAAGTACGTGCATTGTTCAAGTACGTGCATTGTTCATGTACGTGCATTGTTCAAGTACGTGCATTGTTCATGTACGTGCATTGTTCAAGTACGTGCATTGTTCAAGTACGTGCATTGTTCATGTACGTGCATTGTTCAAGTACGTGCATTGTTCATGTACGTGCATTGTTCATGTACGTGCATTGTTCAAGTACGTGCATTGTTCATGTACGTGCATTGTTCATGTACGTGCATTGTTCATGTACGTGCATTGTTCATGTACGTGCATTGTTCAAGTACGTGCATTGTTCATGTACGTGCATTGTTCATGTACGTGCATTGTTCATGTACGTGCATTGTTCATGTACGTGCATTGTTCAAGTACGTGCATTGTTCATGTACGTGCATTGTTCATGTACGTGCATTGTTCATGTACGTGCATTGTTCATGTACGTCATGTTCATGTACGTGCATTGTTCAAGTACGTGCATTGTTCATGTACGTGCATTGTTCATGTACGTGCATTGTTCAAGTACGTGCATTGTTCATGTACGTGCATTGTTCATGTACGTGCATTGTTCATGTACGTGCATTGTTCATGTACGTGCATTGTTCAAGTACGTGCATTGTTCATGTACGTGCATTGTTCATGTACGTGCATTGTTCATGTACGTGCATTGTTCATGTACGTGCATTGTTCAAGTACGTGCATTGTTCAAGTACGTGCATTGTTCATGTACGTGCATTGTTCATGTACGTGCATTGTTAAGTACGTGCATGTTCAAGTACGTGCATTGTTCATGTACGTGCATTGTTCATGTACGTGCATTGTTCATGTACGTGCATTGTTCATGTACGTGCATTGTTCATGTACGTGCATTGTTCAAGTACGTGCATTGTTCAAGTACGTGCATTGTTCATGTACGTGCATTGTTCAAGTACGTGCATTGTTCATGTACGTGCATTGTTCATGTACGTGCATTGTTCATGTACGTGCATTGTTCAAGTACGTGCATTGTTCATGTACGTGCATTGTTCATGTACGTGCATTGTTCATGTACGTGCATTGTTCAAGTACGTGCATTGTTCAAGTACGTGCATTGTTCAAGTACGTGCATTGTTCAAGTACGTGCATTGTTCATGTACGTGCATTGTTCATGTACGTGCATTGTTCAAGTACGTGCATTGTTCATGTACGTGCATTGTTCATGTACGTGCATTGTTCATGTACGTGCATTGTTCATGTACGTGCATTGTTCAAGTACGTGCATTGTTCAAGTACGTGCATTGTTCAAGTACGTGCATTGTTCAAGTACGTGCATTGTTCATGTACGTGCATTGTTCAAGTACGTGCATTGTTCAAGTACGTGCATTGTTCATGTACGTGCATTGTTCATGTACGTGCATTGTTCATGTACGTGCATTGTTCATGTACGTGCATTGTTCAAGTACGTGCATTGTTCAAGTACGTGCATTGTTCAAGTACGTGCATTGTTCAAGTACGTGCATTGTTCAAGTACGTGCATTGTTCAAGTACGTGCATTGTTCAAGTACGTGCATTGTTCAAGTACGTGCATTGTTCATGTACGTGCATTGTTCATGTACGTGCATTGTTCATGTACGTGCATTGTTCATGTACGTGCATTGTTCAAGTACGTGCATTGTTCAAGTACGTGCATTGTTCAAGTACGTGCATTGTTCAAGTACGTGCATTGTTCAAGTACGTGCATTGTTCATGTACGTGCATTGTTCAAGTACGTGCATTGTTCAAGTACGTGCATTGTTCATGTACGTGCATTGTTCATGTACGTGCATTGTTCATGTACGTGCATTGTTCAAGTACGTGCATTGTTCAAGTACGTGCATTGTTCAAGTACGTGCATTGTTCAAGTACGTGCATTGTTCAAGTACGTGCATTGTTCAAGTACGTGCATTGTTCAAGTACGTGCATTGTTCATGTACGTGCATTGTTCATGTACGTGCATTGTTCATGTACGTGCATTGTTCAAGTACGTGCATTGTTCATGTACGTGCATTGTTCAAGTACGTGCATTGTTCAAGTACGTGCATTGTTCAAGTACGTGCATTGTTCAAGTACGTGCATTGTTCATGTACGTGCATTGTTCATGTACGTGCATTGTTCATGTACGTGCATTGTTCATGTACGTGCATTGTTCATGTACGTGCATTACGTGCATTGTTCAAGTACGTGCATTGTTCAAGTACGTGCATTGTTCAAGTACGTGCATTGTTCAAGGACTGCTTGTCAAGTACGTGCATTGTTCATGTACGTGCATTGTTCATGTACGTGCATTGTTCAAGTACGTGCATTGTTCATGTACGTGCATTGTTCAAGTACGTGCATTGTTCAAGTACGTGCATTGTTCATGTACGTGCATTGTTCATGGTACGTCATTGTTCATGTACTGCATTGTTCAAGTGCATTGTTCAAGTACGTGCATTGGTTCA